>CANYLF013176111.1:0-12200 GCA_948193215.1 Bocquillonia castaneifolia
GATTCTGCTGTTTCTTTCTTCTTCTTTTTTTCCTACAAATAGAAACTATTGCATTAATTTCAAAATTACTAATCACAACTAACTGTTCTTCTTTATTTTTAAAGCACGGCAATAAAAGCAGGAGCATGTGAATTGCAGTGGTGTTGAGGTTACACACATCATTTTATCCATTTAATCTATCTAATTCGATTAAAAAAAATCACAACATTTTTTCATGGTGAACTGAATCATAACAAATCATAATAAACTTTTATTACAGTTAACTTGCTCTGTTGTTTAAAACACCTTTTGCTTTACTGTCAAATCACAGATAAAATGATCACAAAATTACATCTATATAACATGGAATTGAATACAATTTAATTAGTGTTTGCGTTTTCTTTCCTTATCATAGCATATACTGATGAAGAGTTGATCAACATGTTTGCTTTTATAAATGAGCTTATATCAGTTGATTTAAGAGTGTATATCTGCAACTTGATGCCTTCTCTAAGGAGGCAAATGATGGTAATCACAATGATGATCATTAATTTAAGTTTGAGAAGAATTACAATAACTCTTGCTGATTTTCAAGAAATTACAGTTCTAAATTCACCAACACTTAGATGCGCTATAGATATCTACATACTTGTATGCTGTATATGTATTTGATTTCCATCAACCAAACATGAAAAGGTTAAAAAGAGAAGAAATAACAATCTTACAATGTTTTACACTAGTCTCCAAAATTAGTGGCTGTGTTTAGCTAGCAAGTAATCATTCATTGCCAATAATCTCTACACGAGCATTGACCGTTTGAAAAATGATGAAACCCAGAAGCATCTCTTAACAGTATCTCTCTCTTAGTGACAACTGAAACATATTTCAAGAATGAATGACAATCCCCACATAAAAGGATGTTTTTCACTATCCGAATAGGCTTGCCTGGTTTAGTTACCAAAAGTGCATAGGTTGCTGCTAGTTTTGCACTATGATAGTACAAGAAATCCTTCCTTTGATGTTCCTCTACTTCATGAAGAACAAAGCTTGTGTCAGGTTCATACCCAGCCTTCAAGCATTCCAGGATTAGTATGTCTAATCCACTATAGATGTCTTTTACTTGGCGATGAGATTTATCTCTTACATAAAATGAATGGACTTCCTTCTGATGAATAATCCAACTTCGGCATGGGTGCTTCCGGAGCCCCTTTTCTCTCATATTGGCTCTTACCATGTCCGAGCAATGCCACCTCCCTGAAGCAGAATACAGATTTGATACAAGTGCGAATGTAGATGGATCCTGTGGCACCATGGCAAGTATATGCTTCACAGCTCGTTTTCCGATGCTTGTATTCACATGAAGGCGGCAACTATCAAGCAAAGCTCGCCAGACAGAAACCTCAGGCTTAAAAGGCATCTTAGTGATCACTTCCTCTGCTTCTTCAAGGAGACCCCAATATCCCAAAACACTGACAAAAGAGGCGTAATGCTCTGAATTGGGCTCGACTTCGGAAATCTTTTTCATAGAGAAAAATAAAAGACGACAGTCTTCAACTACATTTAACTTCGTATGACTGTAAGCTGAAATGATCAATACAAAAGTGACTGAATCAGGTTTTATACCTTCATTCTTCATCCTTGACCAGACAGCCAAGGCCTCATCTCCTTGCCTGTGAAGAAGATGGCCGGCAATCAAACAATTCCATGAAACAATATCATGTGCCGGCATGCTATTGAAACATCTAATTGCCTGATTCATATTGGAACACTTCGAATACATGCTAATAGTGGAATTTCCCACTCCTAATTCGGCTATGAACCCAGTTTTAAGAGCATGACAGTGGATTTGCTGTCCCATCTCCTGAAAACCTAAAGCCCCACAGACACCAAGTACTGATGTCAAAACAACTTCATCTACAACGATCATCCCCTTTGAAAGGCTTTTCTGGAACAGAGAAATTGCCTCTTCTGGCATCCCATTTCGAGCATAGCCACACAGCATTGATGTTTGAACCATTGAGCTATCTTTATCAGATGGCCAACTGCGAAACAATTTTGCAGCATCATTCATTCTTCCACACCTTGTGTACATTTCAAGCAATGCTGTTTCAATGCAAGCATTTGATCCAAAACCAAACTTTATGATAAACCCGTGAATTTGTCTGCTAATTTCAAAAGTCATCAGTATCCCACAGGCACTTGCAACACTAGTCAAAGTGAAATCAGTTAATTCTATTCCCTCCCTAACCATCATAACAAAAAAATCCAGTGCCTTCAACCCTTCACCATTATCAACAAATCCAGCCAAAAGAGCATTATAAGAGATAGAATTCCTGTCCAGCATCTTGTCAAATGCCTCCACAGCCAAGTCAACCGATCCAAATTCCATATAGGCCACTATCATTTCTGTCCAAGTGATTACATCTCTTACCGGCATCCTCTCAAACACAGATACCACATCTTTCAGATTTCCACAGTTGGTGTAAAATTTGATAATTGTATTGTTAATACTCAAATTAGCCTCTAAGCCAATTCTAATGGCATGTGCATGAACCTCTCTTCCTTCCGTTAAAGCATGACACTCAGCACAAGCAGTGAGCACAGTCGACAGGGTAAATTGATCAGCTCTAAAACTAGTAGTTAGATTGAAAACTCGAAACAAATCTAAGGCTTTATCATATGACAAATCATTAACCAAGCTGGATATCATAGTATTCCAAGTTACAATATCTCTTTGAGGCATTTCATCAAACAACTGAACAACAAAATCCAAACAACCAGACTTACCATACAAACCCATCAAAGCATTAGCTACAAAAACACATTCTAAAAAACCAGACTTGATTAACAAAGCATGAACTTGAAAACCCAATTCTAACTCCAAAATCATAATACAAGCAGTCAAAACAGCAACAAAACTAAACTCATTAGGCTGAATACCCGAACTCCTCATTCCAAAGAAAAGCTCAATAGCTTTCATTTCTTGATTACCCTTCGCAAAACAAGACATCAAAGCACTGTAAGACACAACATCAGGATCACAAAGGCCCTTAAAAACCTTAAAAGCATAAAGAACAAGACCAAGCTTAGAATAAGCTAAAAGCAAAGCATTACCCAGATGGGTATCTAGTTCAAGCTTGAGAATTGAAGCATGTAGAGAAGTAGCAAAGTGAAAGTCAGAGTATTTGACAGAGAGTTTAAGCAAGTAGAGTAAATAGTGAGGGTCAATGTCAAAGAAAGAGTCATGTTGAGAGTGTAAAGGGAAAAGGGTACCAGCGTTGAGGTGTTTAGGGATGGGAAAAAGAAGAGAATTAGGAGTGGAAATGGAGAAGTGAGGGTGATGGTGGAGATTTGGTTTAAAGAAGGAAAATTGAAGTTGATTTGAAGGGAAGGGAAGTGAATTTAGAGAATTAAAGGAAGGAGATATGGTGGTGGCTGTGAGTAGTTTTGGTTGGGGGATAGCAGTAGGAGCCATGAACTAGAGGCGCCAATCCATAATAATAATAATAATAATCTTATGTTGTTGATTTTCTTGTTAGTTCTATGTAATGTTTATATACTACTTTCACCGTTTTTGTCCAGTTATCCTTTAAGATTAATGCACGAATATTAAAAAAACAATGATTAGAATAATATTTAAAAGATTATTTTAATCATATTAAATAAATAGTTATTTTAAAATTATCATTAAATATTACGTGTGAATGAAGGTTAAAATTAAAAAAAAAATAATTATATTGAAATTCTAAAGTGATAATTAAATATAAAAAAAATTTTAAAAAAAGTGACAATTAATAAAAAACGATGGGAGTACTAATGTTGTTTATTTTAACTTCAAGATTATTCATTATTGGCTAGTAGAGGAGGTGATTCATTCATCCTTCTCCCTTCAAACGTTTTAACATTCATGTTCTACTATATACCTTTTCTTTTGAAAAGACTATATACGCTTCTTTTTTTTTTAATTTGAAAAAATTATTTTTTGAATATTATATAAATTTTGAAATAATGAATCATTTAAATAGTTATATCTAACTCATGAGAATGAGTTAAATTAAATTTAAGCATTTGAAATTTTATTGGTAAAAAAGTAACATCTTTAAACTAGGGGTAGAAACGACTGGATCGAATAAATCAAGTTCGAGCTTAAACGGACTTTAATTCTCAAGTTCGAGCTCAAACTCGATGTATGCTCGAACTCGACTCAATTAGGCACGAATCCATTAAATAAAAATACTTAAATAAATTAATTAAAAAAATTCGAGATTGAACTTGACTCTAGGAGGCCCAAGTTTAATATAAAAACCCGTTTAGCCTCGCAAACCTTATGAGCTTCTATAATTAATACTCGAGCTCGGTTCGAATTTTTTGAATCTATCTCGAGTTTTTTTTCGAGTCGATCTCGAGTAACTCACGAGTAATCCGACTCATTCACACCCCTACTTTAAACCGGATTGTATTAATTTCACAATTGGATTGTAACTTAATAACTACTATTGTTTATTCAATAATTTTCGTTAATTTATTTAATATTTTATTTAAAATATATTTAATATTTAATATAATCTCATTTTTATGATTAAAATTAATTATTTTAATTCAATTAAGATTTTAGATTTTTAGAGATTTTTTTTATCTAACTTTGTTTTATATATAAATAAGACCAAATCATTTACTTTTTTTGCAGTATATAATTCAAATTTTTTCATAGGAGTGTTGATTCAATTTTGAAAATACTATCTGCACCTATTTGTGATTGATGTTTGGAAAAAATAATTTTTTATTTTTTTAGTTGAATATTTATTATTTTATTTCTTTAGGCCACATTACCAAAGCTAAATAGGGTTTTTTTTTTTTTTTTTGAGGGGAATGCTTAATAGGTTATTGGGTTTGGGCGTCAATTTAATAAAGGGAGTTAAATTTGAATATAAAGAAAGTGGAGAAAACTCAGCCGTAGAGGCGCGTAGGAATAACAAAGCTACAGACAAAAGCAGCAGCAACATCATCTATATATCCTCCGGTGCGTATTATTTGGATGAGTCAACAGATAAAACCGACTCACTCACTCGCTCGTGAAATCTCTTCATATTCTTTCTTTCTTTGTATGATCATATTAATCAATCAATGGACGATCCTCGCAAGCATCAGGTATGATTTAATTAAAAACTTTGAATTATTATGAATTAATTAATTGGATAATTAAACATTTTATTAATTTTGGCAGAAATGTTATTAATTAATTTATTAATTTTTTGAAAAAAAAACAGGTATCGTTAAGAGGAGCAAGTGCAAAAGAGATATCAAGAGATGCGCTTCTTGAGAAAGTCTACCATGAGAGAGAGCTCCGTAATTATGCTCGACGAGCTTCTGCTTCTGCTATCTTTCTTCAGGTCTTTTCTTCTTTCTTTTTTATTTATTCATCAATTAATTGTCATTGTTAATTGTCTATTTATATATATTATTTTCTAATTATGATTAGTAGTGTAATATATTTATGTTTAACAACAGAATTATATATATATTTATATATATTTTTTCTAATTATGATTAGTACTACAATTTATTTATTTATTTATTTATGTTTAACAACAACAGAGAGTGTGGAGACGCTATATTGCAACCAAAAAGGTAGCGTTGCAGCTGCAAGAAGAATGGAAGAAGTTGTTGAATCATTATCATGATGGTTCAATGACTGCCACCTGCATTTCCAACACTCTTTTGAGACCTTTTCTTTTCTTTGTTGGATGTTTATCTATTCGACATCACAAGATTTGCTCCAGTGATGTATACTGTATGCAGACTTGCTTTAAGATTCTTTTGGAGAGCATTAGTTCTACTGGTATGTATGTTTTCCTTTTTGTTTGTTGTTTCTGGAATTTCATTTTATTTCTGTTCTTTTAAATGATCCTGTCGTTTGTTGCTTTAAATAGATGTTCTTATTCAATCTTGGTTTGTTTTATCCGTTTCATTGATAATGTTTCAGTTTATAATACGAGTCAAATGGAATAAATCTCGCAGTTAGTTTATCCATTGATTGTCATTAATTTGACTAACCTTTTTATGTAGTAATCTGCCTGTTTAGAATTAAAGGGGGTGGAGATAATGCATAAACAAAAATGAGTCCCCCCTCTCCCTCCCCGTTTCTGCTTTAACCCTCCCTACCGTATAGACAACTGATTTTCTTATTCTTCTTTTCAAGGGTAGATTCAAGAAAAAACTTTTGCTCCCTATCAGTGGGGTCAGTTGAAGAGAGAAGAATATGGGGATATCAATCAAAGAAGTTGATTTCTCTCTGCTCATTCATCCTTGCTGAGTGTGATAAATGTCATGCAGTAGGACAAGATATTGTTGTTCTTGCCTCTCTAGCGATGCGTTTTCTTGTAGTGTTAACTGATATCAAGTGTTGGAAATGCATTTCCAATGATAGACTTGAAGATGCAAATTTGGAAGTAAACGATTTAATTAAATTTATGGGAAGCTGTAAAAGTGGCCTTTACATATCAGTCAGACGATACATTGACAAATTGGATTTTCCTTTTCATTCACAAACTAAACACATGGTCCAGTCAGATGATAAATTCTTGATTACTGCAACTGCAGTAACTTTAGCTCTACGACCGTTTCATGCTTCAAACTTCAAAGTAACAGACCCTGACCTGGTGGACATGAACTCAGCTATTGTACAATACCTTTTGTTTATACTTACAATTCCTAGGCTTAATCAACGTCTTCCAGCTGTTCTCATTTCTGCTTTAAAGCACAAGTCTATTTTCTCACCATGCCTCCAGACTCTACTGGTAAGATTCATTAAATATGAACGATAGCTTATTAGTGGATAAATAGTCTCCTGAGGCTGAGTTTATTGGATCTAAATTGCATGTTTTCTTGTTTACTGAAATTGAATGATTTGCTTATCAATATAAGATCTTTAGAATTTGTGGGTGCATGAACTCAATTTTGTTTCCTTTTGAAAAATTTCTGCTTATTTCACAAAGTGCCAACAACTTGTATGTGATACACATCTGACTGTCTTCCTTATTTTCATCTATTCCTGCTAATAGATATGCTAGACACCGATGCATCATGTGACTAAATATAACCAGCCCCATTAGCTATTCATTTTTCCTATATGCATATGCTGGACATGAGTAAATATGTGTACCTTAGACATATTCCATCTAAACTCTTTTGGTTCTAGTTTCAACTTTGTAGACTACTATATCATTCAAAACACGTGGAGACTGATCTAACTTCGGCAGGTTATGGCAGATTTTGGGGGATAATATATTAACAGAGATGTTAAAGATGGATCATCCAAAAAATCAGCATTCTCCTAAAGAGATTCCATCAGTAGGTTGGGCTCTTGCAAACATTATTTGCCTAGCTGCAGGAAGTGAGAAAGATTTTGTGGATCTTGGGGGGCTCAATCAAAGTCTAGCATATGCAGTCTATGTCCGTGTTGTGACTATTCTTGCTGAGAGTTTATTGTCATGGCTTCAGGGTAATGGACAGACTGAAAAGGATAATCAATTTCCTCAGGTTAATACTGAATCTTCTTCTGAAACTGTCAGTAAAGTTGTATACGAGGATGGGACTACATGTGCATTGAAATTGTGTTTTGTGGATCTATTGAGGCCTGCTTCTCAGCAGTGGCATCTTAAAAAACTTTTAGCAATCTCAAAGATAGATGCTAATATTCTGATGGATGAGATTTTGACTGCACAAGATCCTAAATGCTTGAGGAAACTGGAACTGCTGGATATTGCACATTTCTATTCTTGCATGCTGAGAATACATTCAAACTTGAACCCTACACTCGGGCCATTGCCTATTCTTAATATGCTATCATTTACTCCTGGGTATCTTGTCACTCTCTGGGAGGCATTGGAAAGTTTGCTTTTTCCTAGAAAGGGGCATATTACTGCTGACGATGGTTTTTTCACTAGCAAAACTTCAGGCAACAAAAAAGATGGGGACAGTGAGAAAAAACAAAAGCAGCTCAATAAGGAAGGGAGTAATAAATGGGCGAATGTTCTCAATAAAATTACCGGCAAGTCCCAAGCCGGTGTTGATAATAGCAGTACAGATTCAGTTCATGGGCAACCCATTCCTCAGGTACAGGAAGACTTGGAAGATGTTTGGGATGTACAATCTTTAAGGTGTGGTCTGCAGAAAATTTCAGAAGATATTCCATGTCTACTTCATCTGTTCTGTGCCACGTATTCCCATCTGCTTTTAGTTCTGGATGACATTGAGTTTTATGAAAAACAGGTACATTGTTTTTGCTTCTCATGTACCTTTATTCTTTTCTTCTTAACCATCTATGGGTCTATATAGATGAGTCTAAAATTTTTCATTTGAACATTTTTTGGTATGTGTTAGGTCCCATTCAAGTTGGACCAGCAGCGAATAATTGCATCAGTTCTCAATACATTAGTGTACAATGGCCTTGCTCATGGTACAAGTCACCAGAATAGATCACTTATGGACTCTGCAATCCGATGCTTGCATATGATCTATGAAAGGGATTGCAGGCACCAATTTTGCCCCCCTGTTCTGTGGCTCTCACCTGGTAGGAAGAGCAGACCCCCAATTGCAGTTGCTGCGAGAACTCATGAAAATTTTTTATCTAATCTGAAATTAGATGACGCTTTGACTATTCCAAGGATAGACTCGGTCATAACTACCACTCCACATGTATATCCGTTTGAAGAAAGGTATTCATGAGACACAGAATAGCTGCATGCTTTGTTCTTGTTCTTATCAATTGTTTGCATTAAACTATTGAGCTGCAAAAGGAGATTTCTGTTGATCATTTGAACCTGACTCTTCTTGCATATATACATATTTTCTGTTCTATTTTATTTAAATATTTCTCCTCATATTAACCTACATCCCACCACCATCAAAAGGTGAAAGTCTTTTTAATAGTGGATTAAGGACCCTAATGACTGCAAAATTAACTTCCTATATCAGCCTATACTGGTCGATTGTATGATAATTTTACTTTCCCTTGCTGGTAACTTGGGACACTCTCTGTCTCTCTAGTCATGTACATCTCTTTGTTCTATTGCTCTCCCCATACCATGTGTCATAGTCTTTGATGAGGTTCCTCTCCTTGGTCCGTTTTGTATCATGCGCTTTGGAATTATATTCCTTTGTCGACATTGCTTATTTTCTTCTTTATTTGTGGGTGTGTGAGTACGTGTGTGTTTGCAGAGTTCAGATGTTCAGGGAGTTTGTCAACATGGATAAAGTATCTCGAAAAATGGCTGGTGAAGTCACTGGACCTGGTTCACGAGTAGTTGAGATTGTAGTTCGGCGGAGTCATATTGTTGAAGATGGATTTCGGCAACTAAATGCTCTTGGATCAAGATTGAAGTCATCTATTCACGTTTCATTTGTTAGTGAATGTGGCATTCCAGAGGTTGGTTTAGACTATGGTGGATTGTCAAAGGAGTTTCTAACTGACATATCAAAAGCAGCCTTTTCCCCCGAGTATGTACTATTCAAGTGTATGTGGTTCTGTTCCTTCATTATTTGCTTTCCAAAAACTATAGTGTTTTAATGTGCTATTATTGTTTTACTGTTTAAGGTATGGCCTATTCTCACAAACATTAACCTCAGAAAGACTTTTGATTCCTAATCCAAGTGCAAGATATTTAGAGAATGGTATCCAGATGATTGAATTTCTTGGAAGAGTTGTGGGGAAAGCTCTTTATGAAGGAATATTGCTAGATTATTCTTTTTCACATGTTTTTGTACAAAAGTTGTTAGGTCGATATAGCTTTCTTGATGAACTATCAACGCTTGATCCAGAACTGTACAGGAATCTCATGTTTGTGAAGGTAAACTCTCTTTGATGACCTGCACCTCTTTCTTGTATCGATTATTTATTTTATTTCTGTGTTATTTATTCATCTATTATGATATTCTTGTCCTGCTCTCAATCAATCAAGTCCTTGCTAAATGCTGAAGCAGTATACTCTTGGATTTACCTGTTAATGCTAGTTGGTTCAGGTCAAAAGTTCCTATATCAATACGATTAGATAGCTTGCTCCATTCCAAAGATACTCCTGGGAGATGTTCTATGAGTCTACGCTGTATTTAGCACAAGACAATGATAGTATTGATGAGGAGAAGTGCATTTTAACAATTCTAAACAAAATGTTAGCAAAGGAAAACATACATACAGTCATTAAGTCATCTTTTGCAGATTGAACTTTTGATATAAATCCCTGTTGTTTTCTTCAAATTGTTCAGAATTTTGGCATTTAAAAAATGTAACTGGAATAAGAAAACAACCTGATCTTGCTCTCTCTGTTAACATCTCTGTAAAAATTATTGGAAATATCTTAGATTTAGAAAATTAATCCTAAAATCAAGAGAATAAGTCAAATATATGATCTGATTCTATCTCTGACTATAAGGACTGATTTTCAGCATTCTATTTTTGACTTTTAAGGACTGTTTTTCAGCCTCCTTATGTTACTCCTTATGTTACTCCTAGATTTATGTATACAGATTATTGTGTAGATTTTTCTCTCATGTAAAGCTGTAATACCCTATATATAGGGGCTGTACAAATAAGTTTATAGAGGAGTATACAGTTTTTCCTGAATACCTTTCTGCACATGGTATCAGAGCCTGATTTCTTTCTATATACAATCTGTTTGTGGCCTTCATTGCCCATTTCTTCAATAGCCTTTAGTGTTTCTGTTATTTGTTTGGTCTTCATTGCTAAACAGACAAGTTAACATTGTTTTTTAAGATGTCTGAAAATCCCAAGATTTCTGTCAATTCTTCTACTATCGCTGCCCCGTTTGATCAGTCCACAAATAATGCTTCCAATGAATTACAACGAATGCATCATTCTTATCGTTTGGATGGGTGAAATTACTTCCAATGGTCGCAACTAGTAAGAACCTTTTTGAAAGGTCGTGGAAAACTTACCCACCTAACTGAACCAACACCACAAACTGCTGATCCAAAATTTTCTGCATGGGATGTTGAAGACTCGATGCTAATGTCTTGGCTGTGGAATTCCATGCAGCCTGAGGTAAGCAAAAACTATATGTTTTTGCCTACGGCAAAAGATATTTGGGATACAGCAAAAAGGACCTATTCAAAGGTGCATGATGCTTCTGTTATTTTTAAAATCAAGACAAAAATAACCAGCATCAAACAAGGCTCCTTGCTGGTGACAGATTATTATAACCTGATGAATGGTTGTTGGATTGAGCTTGATCATTATTAAGATGTGAAGATATGTAGTGAGGATGCTACTACACTTACTACTATGCTCGAGAGGGACAGAATTGTGGAGTTTCTAGTTGGCCCTAATCCTGAATATGACCAAATCAGGATTCAAGTCCTTGGGAAAAAGAAACTTCCATCGCTGAATGAGGTTTTTTCCCTGATATGTAGTGACGAACATTGACGGATTGCCATGTTAGAAGAGTCCAATTCTGGAGGATCAGCAATGATATCGACCAAGTCAACTGATTCACACATCCGGTCTCAAAATTCCTCTCAACAACAACAAAGTCAAGAGGGTCTTTGGTGCACATACTGCAAGAAGGCAAAACACATCAAAGACACATGCTTCAAACTTCATGGAAAGGAGACTTTTGAAACGATTGGGTGGCTTTAAGAATTTGCAACCAAAGAATCAAGCCAACTTGACGACAAAAGAGCCTAATATTGCAACACCTGAATCTGATGAGTTTAGCATGGAGGAAATCACTAAGCCGCGATCCCTTCTTAAATCCATTCAGCCTTCTTGCTCCCTAGCACAGTCAAGTATATGTCTCACTTCTGAAAATAATAATGCATCCGAAGTTGTTGGTCTTGGCTCTTGGATTGTTGATTCAGGGGCCACAGACCATATGACCCAAGATTCGGCATATTTTGAGACCTATAAACCTGTTTCTAACCATAAGAGAATAATTGTAGCTAATAGTAATTCTATTCCTGTAGCTGGTCATGGAAATGGCAAATCTACCGCCACTTTACCTTTAAATAATGTTCTTCATGTGCCTAAACTATCCACCAATCTAATTTCTGTTCATCAACTTACCAAAGATCTTAACTGTCGTGTTATCCATGAGATGAAATCACTTCCAAAGAAAAGTGATACTTGAGGAGTAGTAATTTCAAGACCAAGTTTTGACTTTCAATGAAGAGTGTGCTGGTTGTTTTTTTCTTATGTCCTTGGCACT
>CANYLF013177876.1:0-17207 GCA_948193215.1 Bocquillonia castaneifolia
TAGAAGTATTTGCTCCTCATTCATAACATTGATTTTGTCGACTTCATGATTTTCAGCCCATAAGTCTCATCAGTGGATTGTACAAAATCCTTGCTAAAGTTCTTTCATTGAGATTGAGAAGTGTTATTAAAGAAGTGATCAGTGATACTCAATCAACATTCATCCAAGATCGATATATTCTCAATAGTGTACTCGTAGTTAATGAGATTATTGATTCTTAAATACAAGAGACGAAGAACTCAAGGAGTCATGTTTAAGCTTGACTTTGAAAAAGCTTTTGATTCAGTTTCATGGGCATTCTTGCTTAACACTATGGTGAATATGGGGTTTGGAAGGAAGTGGATGCAATGGATAGAAAAATGCATAAGTTAGGTTTCAGTGGCAATATTAATAAATGGCTCTCTGACAGAATTCATAAATATGGGAAATGGGATTCGTCAAGGCGATCTCTTATCACCATTTTTATTCACAACTGTTGCAGAGAGTCTCAGTTAAACATTAAATAAAGCTTCTCTTTTGGGAATGATCCAAGGGCTGAAAATAAATAGAAGTGGGTTGACAATACTTTTTCTATAGTTCGCAGACGATACAATAATATTTTATACAGTTGAAATCTCTTGTTTGACAACTGTTGAAGATAAAAGGCAAGTGGAAGAAAAATATCCCACATTGCTAAGGAAAAAGAAAAAGAAGGCCCATATAAACTAGAAGTGTAGCAAGTCAAAATGGCTTAGGTTATTTTAACAACAAGCTGCACAATATTTGGAGGCCCATCAACACGACACTCCCTCTCCACACTCACACGGGCTCGGACCGGGCCCGCCTCCTCTCCAACAGTGGTATCAGAGCCGTAGCCTTAGGGCCTTAAAAGATCCTAGAGTTCAAGTCCAAATTTGAAGAAGCCCATGAAGCTTGAGGTCCAATTTGAAGGCCCATAAAAAAGAGGAGGCACAAATGAAGAAGACCCAAGCAAAAATAAAGACTGGCATGAATGGAATGAGCACAAGCTCAGGAAAAAATCAAAGATAGCCAGACCTGCAGCCTTTGAGACTCAAAGCCCACAAAAGGAGTACAAGCCCAGGCAGACACAAAGAATTCAGATCTGAGGCTTATGAGGCTCAATTGGGAGAAGCTAGGCTCATCAAAGGCAAGTCACAATTGGATTAAGCCTAACTAGTTGGACTTGAGGGGGAGTGTTGAAGATAAAAGCCAAGTGGAAGAAAAATATTCCACATTGCTAAGGAAAAAGAAAAAGAAGGCCCATATAAACTAGAAGTGTAGCAAGTCAAAATGGCTTAGGCTATTTTGACAACAAGCTGCCCAATATTTGGAGGCCCATCAAGACGACGCTCCCTCCGCGCACTCACACGGGCTCGAACCGGGCCCGCCTTCACTCCAACAACAACTATCAAAAGGATTCTAATCTATTTTAAGGTGCTATCTGGACTTAAAGTGAATTTTCAGAAGAGTGCAATAGTGGGAGTAAATGTAGATAATGATTGGGTCGTTAACTCAGCCAACATTCTCAAGTGTAAAGCGACTTCTTTGCCAGTCAAATATCTAGGTTTTCCTCTAAGGGCTAATCCAAAAAATCCTGCAACTTCGTAACCTTTAATCGATAAAATCAGATCGAGACTTGCTGGATGGAAAGCTAGACATTTATCCATCGCAGGTAGGCTTACACTGATTAAATCAGTCTTGGCAAATCTTCCAGTATACTATTTGTGACTCTTCAAGATTCCCATCAGCGTTGCAAAGAAAATAGTCCGCATTCAAAGAAATTTTCTCGGGAACGGTTTTGATGATGGTAAAAAGCTTCATAAAAGGCTAAAGAACATGGAGGGCTAGGTGTAGGCTCTTTCCTGGATAAGAATCGTGAACTATTTAAATGGATATGGCTTCTCTTAGACAATTTAAATGCTCAGTGGAAGATAGTAATATGTGAGAAATATGCAATTCATGATCCCTCCACTATCTGTGTTAATAGAAATCACTTGAAAGTGTGGCATGGTATCACTTCTGCAATCTTAAATAACGGAGCTTCAAAAGTTGTAACGGATGATGGTATGAAACATTGGCTTGGTAGTGGAGACAAAATTAAATTTTGGTTGGACAATTGGCTACATCCTTGTCCATGGGCTGAAAATTTCCCTAAGCTCTTTTCTCTTATGAATGATCCATAAATCTTTATTAAAAATATGGGGGGTTAAACAAATTATAGGTCACTAAACTTTTACAAAGTTACAAAATTGTTACCGAACTTTAATTTATTTCTTTTCGGTTACTAAACTTTGATTTCTATGAAATGGGAGGTTACTAACTGGAATTAATACATTTTTTGATGATTTAATAATAAGAGATTAGATATTTTTAAAATTTTTTCATAGTATTTGACATAAATGTATTTGAAATTCACTTACTCATATAATTTTTATATTATATACCATTGTTATGTTAAATACAATAAAAATAATAAAAAATATTTATTTTCCGGTTGCCACATCATCAAAAAAATGAGTTAATTCCGGCCGGTAACCTCTCATTTTCTAAAAATTAAAGTCAGTGACTAAAAAGAAATAAATTAAAGTTGGGCAACTATTTTGTAACTTTGTAAAAGTTTAATGACCTATACTTTGATTAACCCAAAATATGGGATATTGGGAAAACAACATATGGGTCTGGTCTTTTAATCGGAGAGGAACTCTTTTTGATTGGGAAAAATCAATTCTGAAGGAATTGAAAACCGATCTCGGTTCTACTACCCCAAGACCTTATGCGCAAGACAAAATCTTCTGGCACTTCAATCCTACAGGTAACTTCTCAATCAAATCCTTTAGACAACAACTTGAATTAAGGAATTTTGTTTCTCCTCTTACCTCAATCAATAATCTTTGGAAAAGCTTCTGCCCTCCAAAAGTTAAAGTCTTTGTGTGGCAAGCACTGATGGGGAAAATAAATGTTAGAAATATCTAGCCAATAAGGGTGTTTTAGTTGAGTCTCAAAGCGATTGTCCTTTATGTAACAAGGTACCTGAAACAGTAGATCACTTGCTTATTCATTGTGAGTTGACATGGATTGTATGGGGTAAATTGTTTAGTTGGTGGAATGTCTCCTTTTGTAAGCTAGAATTGATAGAGTTGCTGTATTTATAATGGGAATCTTTCTCTGAGCATGGCAAGTTTCAAAAGAAAGCTTGGTTGTCGATCTTTTTTGCTACATTGTGGTCAATCTGGTTAGATAGAACAGAGTTGTTTTTGAAAACTCATCCTTTGATGTGAATAATGTGGAGCAAGCAGTCGCAATTAAAGATCAAAATTAAAGAAAGAAAGAAAGAAAAATGGGGAAGCATTATTTGTTTTCGGTGCCAAATTTTGTTTTAGTTGTTACCAGCTCACATTGAGCTAGTAACATATATAACCTTTGCCTATAAATAGGCAGGGAATGTTAAGAAGAAATCCATTCCATTACAGAGAGAAAATTATATATAGAAAGAGGTTGAGAAAAAAATTAGAGAGTTGAATGATTATTTTCTCCTATTATAAAGAGAGAGTTTTTAGTGTTTCTCCTTTATAAATAGAGAGTTTGTAACTCCTATTATTTTCTCATAGTGAAATTCTTCTATCATTACCTGTTGTTTTTACCCTAATTTATTTAGGGGTTTTTCATGTAAAATCTATATGTTATATTATTCTACTTTTCTTTATCTTTATTTTCTCAAATTATTAGTTGTGTTCTTGCTTTCTCTGTTCTGATTTTCTCAACAATTAGTATCAGAGCCTAACTTGGGTGTGTGTGTGTGTGTGTGTATTGTATGCTCTTTGATTGTCACTAAAGTGGATCCTCCACATCAAAAAATAAATTAGATTATTATTCAACCTTGAAAGGTGTCAAGAGCCCGGTAGGGGTTTCAAAAGTTATGGTATTTTGAAAAATAAAATATACCATGAGGAAAAGAAAATTACGTGGAGTTTTCTGCTGCAACCCGTTTTGGAAACAGACATCAGAATAGTAATTTGATGAATAGTAAAATAGTAAATTTATTGTTCCTACACTGTTGAAATAGTGAAAATTTTTGTAGTAGCATGTTACTGTGTAGCCCGTTATTGTTCACAATCACTGTACCAGGGCAATGTTCACTTGTTACCATAGTAGGGTGCTATTAATTTTTGCTCAGAAAATTTGTGATAAAAGCTGTTGGCCTTGGTAGCACCAATCCTTCTTATTTTGAGCTTAACAAACTTTATTTTGTGTTTAACAAAGCTTCTAAGTGTGCAGGTTGAAGATCTTTGAACAAAAGTCAAAACTAGAAAATGAACTATAATTCAAGCCCGCGAGATGGATATCGCCCCTGCGATTATCACACATTGCGCTCGCAATTGGCTTTTCACCCCCGCGATTCATGGTGAACATTTGGGTGAAAATGCAAGCTATTGCTTCTATGTTTCGCGCCCGTGATCAATGAAATCTCCCCCGCGATTTCAAGAACCAGGAGACACGTTTCAAAGGCATCTCTGGTCCATACAATTGCGCCCGCGAGCAATGAAAATCGCTCCCGCGATTTTAGGAAGCAGAAGGCACTCTCCAAGGCATTAATTTTTTGAAGGAAGATATCGTGCCAGCGACATATGAAATCGCCCCTGTGATTTCTTGGTCAGCATGACCATTGAAGGAAGTTTCAAACTTCGTGCCCGTGATTCATGGTAATTATGACTTTTGATTCAAATTTTTACTATCCATTGAAGACCCATTTTGGATTGTTTCCAATAGCTAGTTTTGAGGTTTATGGCTACAAATACCCATCTTAATTGTGTTTAAACACAACACACATTATTAGATAGCCAAAGCTCTTGTAAATTATTTTTCTAAATTTCTTTGTAAATAAATTCATTTGTGAATTTATTGTGTGTGGGTAGTTAGAGCTCTAAAGCATTTGTTGAGTTATCTTTCTACATTGTACAAGTGTCAATCTTTGTGAGGATTGGAAAAATACATTTGGAGTTAACCTTGTAAACACTAGGTTTGGTGTAAGCCTTGGTAAACACTAGGTTTGGAGAGAGTCTAAGTAATTCTCTTTGTAAAGGTTGAAGATAGCCTATTAAATCTTCATTGTAATGGTTAGAGATAGCCTGTTAAATCTCCTTGTAAAGGTCATAAGATAGCCTGCGAAATCTCACATTGTAAAGGTTAAAGATAGCTTGTTAAATCTTCATTGTAAAGGTTGGAGATAGCCTATTAAATCTCCTTGTAAAGGTCGTGAGATACCCTGTGAAATCTCACATTGTAAAGGCTGAAGATAGCGTGTTAAATCTTCATTGTAAAGGTTGAAGATAGCTTGGTAAATCTCCTTGTAATCCATTTGTGGTAGTTGAACCCCAAATTGTGTATTTGGGAGAAGTGGATGTAGGTCAAGAGTTGGACCGAACCACTATAAAATTTTTTTTCTATTCTCCAAAGTAATTTTTATTTTCTATTCTGCACCAATTCACCCCCCCCCCCTCTCTTGGGCATTTCAAAAGTAATGGCGGCAAAATTTGAGATCGAAAAGTTCAACGAGCGAAATTTCTCACTTTGAAAATTAAAGATAAATGTTATTTTGAGAAAAAAACAGATGTCTAGCGGTGACCAGTGAAAGGCCGCTAGAAATCAAAGATGATAATAAGTGGAAAGAGATGGATGGAAATGCTATTGCAAACCTTCATTTTGCACTTGCAGATGTGATCTTGTCCAACATAGAAGAAAAGAAAACGGGGAAGGAGATCTGGGACCACCTCATTAAACTGTATGAGGCTAAGTCGTTACACAATAAAAATTTTCTTAAAAGGAAACTTTACATCTTGAGAATGTCAGAATCTACTTCAGTGACAGAGAACCTTAATTTCTTGAATACTCTATTTTCTCAGCTCACATCTTTGGGCTATAAAATAGACTCATAAGAATGTACAGAACTTCTACTTCTAAGTCTACTTGATTCGTATGATCAACTCATCATCAATTTAACAAATAATATTCATTCCGATTCTCTAGTCTTTGATGATATAGCAGCCGTTATTCTTGAAGAAGAAAATTGGCAAAAGAATAAGGAGGACAAGCAGGCAGGTTCACAATAAGTGAAAGCCTTGACGGTGATGAGAAGAAGATCAACGGAACGTGGCCTAAGTAGGAGTCACAATCATGGTAGGTCAAAATCAAGAAGTAATAAGAATTTTAAATGCTATCATTGTGGTAGGAAAGGTCACCTGAAGAAGGATTGTTGGAGTCTGAAGAATTCCAATCCTTAAGGGAACGTGGCATGCACTTCAGATGATGAAAATGTATTGTGCTGTGAAGCAACAATATCAACGGAGAGCAGGAAGAAATTTACTGATGTATGGCTTCTTAACTCAGGAACAACTTATCATATGACCTCTCAAAGAGAATGGTTTCATTATTATGAACCTATCTTTGGAGGATCTGAGTATAGTTATGAAGATAATGCCTTAAAGATCATAGGCATTGGAACCATCAGGTTAAAGATGCACGACGGTACAGTCCGCACTATTCAAGGAGTACGACATGTGGAAGGTCTGAAGAAGAATTTGTTATCTCTAGGACAATGAATGATCTTGATTGTATTATTAAAGTTCAGAAAGGAATTATGAAGATTAGCCGATGAGCGCCTGTATTTATGAAAGGAGACAAATTACCATAAATTTGTATATGCTTTTGGGAGAGACTGAGCAAGAAGTAGAAGCATTTGTTGCTTCAAGTAGTTCAAGTGAAAGATCTGCAATGGTGTGGCATCAGAAGCTTGGACATATGTCTGAACAAGGCATGAAAGTTCTTGCTAAGAAAAATCTACTTTCGGGTCTTACAAAGGTGACACTACCTTTTTGTAAGCACTGCATAACAAGCAAGCATCATTGACTAAAGTTCAACACATCCAATTTTAGAAGCAAGACTATGCTAGAATTAGTTCACTCTGATGTGTGGCAAGCACCGGTTTCATCACTAGGAGGAGCGAAGTACTTTATGTCCTTCATCGATGATTACTCTAGAAGATATTGTATGTATCCTATCAAAAGCAAAAGAGATGTGTTTACAATTTCCAAAACTTACAAAGCGTAGATTGAACTTGATTCAGCCAATAAGATCAAGTGTTTAAGGACAGATAATGAAGAAGAGTATATTGGTAATGAATTTGATAGCTTTTGCAAGCAATAATGTATCAAGAGGCAATTCACTATAGCATACACTCCTCAACAAAATGGAGTGGTAGAGCAGATGAACAAAACTCTGCTAGAAAGAACAAGAGCAATGTTGGGAGCTGCAGGCCTGGATAAGGCATTCTGGACAGAAGCAGTCAACACTGCCTATTATGTGATTAATTGGTTTTCATCTATAACAGTTGATCAAAAGACACCGATAGGGATGTGGACTGGGAAACCAGTTGATTATTCAAACCTCTATATATTTGGAAGTCCCGTGTACGTGATGTACAATGCCCAATAAACTATAAAGTTGGATCCAAAATCTAGGAAGTGTTTGTTCTTGGGATATGCGGACGGTGTAAAGGGGTATCGCTTGTGGGATCCCACTACCTATAAGGTTATATTTAGCAGGGATGTAATTTTCATAAAAGATAAATTGAAGGGAGAAGATGATGGCACTTCAAAATAAAGCTCAGAGACTATGACTGTACATGTGGAAAGAAAGTCTGTAGAAGAAGATTCTTCTGAAGCAGTACGAGAGCACGAAGAGGAAGAGCCAATCGAGTCTGAAGAGGCAGAACTTGGAAAGGAAAAATGGGTAAAATCTATACCACTCTGGTATAATGATTATTTTATGGTAGTAATGTTGCCTACTATCCTAACAGAGGAAAAGGAGCCATCAACTCTCTAAAAAGTAATGAACAGTTCAGATGCATCTCAGTGGATGGCCGCAATGCAAGAAGAAATGGAAGCTCTACATAAGAACAAGACTTGGGAGCTTGTGCCACTAACACAAGGAAGAAAGGCCATTAGCAACAAATGGCTCTTTAAGATCAAAAGAAAATAGCGACGATCAAGTGGAGCGGTTTTGTGCAAGATTGGTGGTGAAAGGATATGCTCAGACAGAGGGGATTGACTTCAACAAAATAATTTCCCCTGTGGTTAGATTGACAACTGTTCGAGTAGTCCTGGCAATGTGTGCTACATTTGACTTACATCTAAAGCAGCTAGATGTGAAAACAGCTTTTCTTCATGAAGATCTTGAGGAAGAGATTTGTATGCTTTAGCCGAAAGGTTTTGAAGAAAAAGGGAAGTAGAACTTGGTTTGCAAGTTGAATATATCTCTATACGGTCTAAAGCAGGTGCCGAAGTGTTGGTATAATTCATTTGATTCCTTCATCATGAGCCTTGGATACAACAGACTTAATACAGACCTTTGTGCATATTTTAAGAGGTTTGGTAAAAGTGATTTCATTATCTTGCTGTTATATGTAGATGACATGTTGGTAGTAAGCCCCAATAAAGATCATATTGAAGAATTGAAGGCGCAGTTGGCTAGGAAATTTGAAATGAAGGACTTGGGACCAACAAACATGATTCTAGGGATGCAAATTCACCGAGACAGAAACAATAGGAAGATTTTGGTTTCTCAGAAAAATTATTTAAAGAAAGTCTTGTGACGCTTCAATATGCAAGATTGTAAGCCAATTTCTACCCCACTTCCTGTTAGTTTCAAGTTATCCTCCAGTATGAGTCCTAGCAATGAAGAAGGAAGGATGGAAATGTCTCGAGTACCGTATGCATCAATAGTGGGGAGTTTAATGTTCGCGATGATTTGTACATGACTAGACATTGCACAGGCGGTGGGAGTAGTAAGTCGGTACATGGTGAATCCTGGTAGAGAGCATTGGAATGCTGTAAAGAGGATCTTGAGATATATTAGGGGAACCTCAGATGTTGCTTTGTGTTATGAAGGATCAGACTTTTATTGTCAGAAGATATGTTGACTCAGATTATGCAGGTGATCTTGATAGAAGCAAATCTACTTCAAGGTATGTGTTCACGCTTACTGGTGGAGTCGTGAGCTGGGTATCAAAACTGCAGTCAATTGTGGCAACCTCAACAACAGAAGTAGAATATGTACCAACTACACAAGCTAGTAACAAAGCAGTATGGTTGAAAATGATAATGGAGGAACTCAGGCACGAAGAAGAGAAATTTTCTTTGTTTTGTGACAGTCAGAGTGCCTTGCATCTCGCAAGGAATCCAGCTTTTCATTCAAAGTCAAAGCACATACGAGTCCAGTATCACTTCATTCATGAGAAAGCGGAAGAGAGCACTATGGATATGTAGAAAATTCGTACTAAAGACAATCTAGCAGACTTTATGACAAATGCAGTCAACACTGACAAGTTTATTTGATGTCGTTCCTCTAGTGGCCTGATAGAAACATAAGAAGCATTGAAAAACAAAGAAGAAAGAATTGTGTGAACATCTGATTGATCCTCAATCAAATCCTCAAGTGGGAGATTGTACAGCCAACAACCACAATTGAAGACCAAAATTAAAGAAAGAACGAAAGAAAAATGGGGAAGTATTATTTGTTTTCAGTGCCAAATTTTGTTTTAGTTGTTACCAGCTCACATTGAGCTAGTAACACATATATCCTTTACCTACAAATAGGGAGGGATGTTAAGAAGAAATTAATTCCATTCTAGAGAGAAAAGTATATATAGAGAGAAAGGTAGATAAAAATATTAGAAAGTTGAGTGATTATCTTCTCCTATTATAAAGAGAGAGTTTTCAGTGTTTCTCGTTTATAAATAGAAAGGTTGTAACTCCTATTATTTTCTCATAGTGAAATTCTTCTATCCTTACCCGTGGTTTTTACCCTAATTTATTTAGGGATTTTCCACATAAAATCTGTGTGTTCTATTATTCTATTTTTCTTTATCTTTTTTTTCATACCCTCTAATCTTCTTCCTATAGAGTTAATATCTTTGATCTGATGAGAAGGTAGTTATTGTGAAATTTGCAGTTGGACACTAGTCAGATTCCATATTTCGGGAACAGTAACCCAAATGATGCATTCAAACATATTTGTTAACGCTATTCGATCTTTCAAGGCTTGTACAAAAGTTGTTTTTCCTATCCCTGCTCTTCCATAAATCCCAATCTTTCCCACATCAGATTTTCTAATGTTTTCCATGACTTTGTTCACACTACGATCGATTTTAGTATAATTTTTTCCTTTTAGCGTATTAGGCATCCCTTCTTCAACCGGAGCCTCATGTGATATCCCAAATAGTAGACCAGCCATTGCAGATCAGTTTTGGTCGTATAGCTTCTCTCTAGTGATGTTTTTCTCTGTTTGGTGTCCTATGAATTCTTTTTCATTACTTTCATAAAAGCTTTTGCAGGGTCAGGTAATTCCGTAATAGTTAGCTTAAAATCTACAGAAACACACAAGGGAATGGAGGTTTGGGCTTACAATTGCAGGCACAAAAGGGAAGTAAATGAAAAAAAAATTGAAATATTTATCCGTGTGAATATTAGTTCATGTTAGGATTTTGACTTAAAATTTTGAAATCCAAGTTCAACTAGGATTAGTTTAATTAAGAATTTATTTGTAATAGATTGAAAGGTTTCATAATTCATGAAGGAACTATATTTTTAGCTTGGTGAACAAGTTTAGAGTGTTAATATAAATAGAAAAGTTAAAATTGTGTGTGAAATCAGGAATAGGAAAGACATTGGTTAGGGTATGGGTATAGGTATTATCATATCCTTACTTATACCCAAATAATATAGTTGTATCTTACTCATGCCCTAATGGGTAAAGGATTTTATCTTTGTAACTAGACCCATAGGGTCTCGAGTACCCATGAGTAACCCAATACCCTACTAGGCACTTAAATAATTTTTAATTATTTATGTCAATCCATTTATCAAAATAATTAATGCCAATCTAACACTATAAATTAATAGCTATTTGCAACAACTTATCTCTAGTTCTCAGTCTATTTTTCTTTTATGCTAACCATATCACAAAGCTAAAACCTAGACACTGAAAATTAACAAGAACAATTAATGAATATCTTGTGAAACAGATGCAATTAACAATACTCATTTAATATTAGCAAATCCGAAATTCATTAATTAAGAGATACAATTAATAAAACTCATTTAATCATAACAAAATCCTAAAATCTGCATTGTACGGATGCAATTAACGGTACTCATTTAATCAAGACGAAATCGTAAAATCCACAATTTACAAATGATATTAGCGCAACTCATTTAATCATTAAAAAACCCTAAAATTTCTAATCAACAAAATTCTTACAGATACAAAGGTATACCGCATTTTATCCATAAATGATGAATTTCTCACCTTGATGTAAAACCTTAATTTTTATGACAACAATGGAGCTTACAAGCTTTGGTGACTTTGGATGTGAAACTTTTCTTAATATGAGTAAGCCAATTGAAGAGTTTAAAGAACCATTAACGGTTATGGTCCGGGTTTCAATTTCAATTTGATTTTAAGTCGGTTTAATAACAATCTGCCATTAACATCTGTAGTGTTGTTGGAGAAGAGAAGAAGATGCTGAAAGTAACTGGTTGTAAATTCAAATTCTAATGATTGAGGTAGCCGGTGTCAAGTTAAAAAAATTAAACACTTCAGATTAAAAGTTAGAAAGAAGCTAAAAAAAACTGATCCAACGGTATATAGGCTTGGGGCACTAGTGTACTGTTTCCATTATAGAACAAATCTTAATTTTAGAAGCTAACTTAAAAGAATTTTCAAAGGAATTTTTGAAATTTTCTAAAGATTAAGGGCTATAAAATAATTTTAGAAAGCTAACTAAAAATATTAAAAAAAAATTTAAATTGGTTCTGAAATTTTTATAGGGCTAGGGGGCATTGTTAGTTCCGCATGTGCTTGAGGGCAGTCAAAATTTCTACAGGTGGTCACATGCCATCTTAATTATATCATCTATATATTAAGAAGCATTTTAATCATGATTCCCAGTTAGCCGATAATTGCTAAATAGTTAAGCCCAAATGACCACCCTAACAGTTAATCAAATGGTCTGTCCAAACATATATCAATTGTAAAAAATCTTGTAAGGTACAATCCCCAGGTTAGAGTAAAAAGGCTACCCAGATTTATTAACTTCCTCAAGAGTATAATTAGGCATATGAAGAAAAAACACTACATCTATGTATGCTAACAGAAATATTGAACCAAACATTCATAGATGAGAAGGCCTATAATTAGTTCTTGATTAAGGAGACTTGAACTAAACAAATGTTAGCCTATATACAAAACACTGAGACTACAGAGTTCAGTTTTAGTATAAATTATTCCTTTCATTTGGAACTAGTTAATCATGATTAGATGATTTTGCAAGCCAAAAATAAATATAAGGACAGCCAAAAAAAAATTGAAAAATGAAGTGAAAACTATCAATTATTTTTCCTAGCTGGAATTTTCAGGGCAGCCATCGATCCATTTAACAGAAACATATTCCTTAATTAAAGTGCAGGAACATTAGAAGATAAAATCCTATCAAAATCAATAATAAGAAATTAAATCGTTGGCCAAATATGCTGACTCAATAAACCATTTGTGTAATTATACTTTACATATATAATTCAATTAAACTTATTAACTGCCTCGAAAATGTCATTCCAAGAATGTTGTTGAGTGCTTTCCCACTTCAGTTCTTGCCACCATCTCAATTCACCCTTAATTTTCCTCAGGTTTGGATTGGCATCTTTGCTAATGGGGATACTCTTCAGATTCGGGCAATACCGAAAACTCATCAATTCCAATGTTGGTGAAATGAGCAACCCACTGGAGATACTCGCCAATTTTGGTAAGAAATGAAGTGATATCCTCTTCAAGGAAGGAAGGACGCCATTGATATTAGCCTGCTCATCTACGTTGCAGCTTATTAAGCTAGTGATTTGAGGACAATCATTAATTGTGAGCTCTTCAAGGTTCCATAGATTAAAAAGCAATATTGGAGTGAAAATGGTTGTCAGCTCTGGACATGTGTGGAGAGTCAAGTACTTGAGTGACCAGAAACCATCTTTGTGCTTCAGTTGCCCTCTGCATATGCTCCTTAAATTCTTCATGTAAAATATGTACAGATATTCAAGTGAGAAGAGAGAAAACACTCCATCACCAGATGACTCCATTTCAATCTGATCTTCATCTACAATCGCTTGAAGTTCATTGCATTCCCCTGCTACACAGCATTTTAAATGCAGCATGTTACAGCCAAATTTAGACAATGTTCTGATAGTTGAGTGACGGTCCAGGAAGAATGCAGTGGCAAATTTAAGCACATTCTTGATATCTTCAGGAATGTCTTCACCATTGACATACTTCAAGTACCTATCGTGTCGTTCTAGCTCGAACTCTGTATCATGTGGGAGTCGAGATATGACACGTTTACTGATATGGCCAACAGTAACTTTGAAACTTGAGAGTGGTCCAAAGTGAAATAGAGATGCAATTCCCCTGTTGCCATGCCAATTGAAATAGCTCAGAAGTTCTGCCTTAGGAAAGTAGAATTTAAGAGTGCTCAATTCTCTCAATTTACAAATTTCAGAAACAAGCATTTCTGCGGAAGCATTCCACCGTTTGTCATCAGGACCCACATCAATGTTCAGTTCTTGTAACATTGACAAATCTGATATAACCCCACCAGGAATTATTGAACTTGCCTCCTCTGATCTCCTCTTACTCATAGGTTCGAAAAATGACACTTCCAAGCATATGAGTTTCGTTAATTGTCCAACCTCTGCAGGAAGATACATAATCTCAGTACCTTCTAGATCAAGTACCTCTAGTTGCTTGAGTTGTCCAACTTTAGGCGATAAGGTGGTGATAAGATTACAGTGACACAGAAATAGCCTCCTAAGATTGACCAACTTAAAAAGAGACTCGGGCAAAAATTTAATCGACGTTCTTGACAAGTTCAGCACCTGGAGTTGCGGCATGTCTTCAAAAAATAAAGGAGGTATCGTCCTTAACTTGTAATTTCTCTCCAGAAACAATGAGTGAAGTCTAGGACAACTTGGATTTACAGGCAATTCGGATAACTGATTGTCAATCAAATAAATGCCTTTCAACCTCTCCCATTCCTCAAACTTGGGTGGTATTTTCAATCCCATGCTACCTTGAATTAGAAGCAACGCAATTTCTTCAAGTAAAAAAATATGATCTAGCAGTAGAATCCGATGTTCGTTCACCATCTTGACAGAAGATCCATTAACCCTACTCAATAGATTGAAATTGATAAGAGTTCTAAGAATCTTTCCGCCTTCTTCATGTTCAGATACTATGCCATCTTCTATCCAGCTTTCAATCAAGAAATGATAAAAAACAGGAACGCCATTGTTATTCCCGTAAAGAAAAGCACAATTTCTCAGGCATTTTCTCGTTCTGTCATCTGGTAGATGCTCGTAGCAAAATTTCAGTACATCAGCCATGAGATTTTCTAATTTATCTTGATTAGAATCATCTTCCTTTCTCAATGTCTCGAGCTTTCTTCTCCAAATATCAGCACCAGAAATATCTTTCAAAGCCCCTGACATTAGGATGGATCTTATAAGGTCACAAGACAAATTAATTGCTTTATGTTCCATGGGTCGATTGGATGAAGGAACCATTAAATGCCATGCTTTCTTAGGAAACCTTTTTCTCAAATATATGCCGTCAGGGACCTTCACTTGGGGAATTTCAGGGACCTCCGAAAGGGGAAAGTCAGGGACCTCCTGGTTCCATACATTTGCTGAACTTGTTTTTTGTGTCTTCAATTCTACAAGAAAACGTAACGGAACAGAGTTGTTAGCTTCAAAACGCTGGTGAAAAAGAAAGAAAATAGCTTAAAGCAAGCTACCTAAGCCCATGGGCGAATCGAGAAAAAAAATATTAGTGGGAGTAAAATTAATAGAACAAAGTGGTCATCCTAAAACTTTGAAGGAGTGGGGTAAAGAACTTCTTAGAGGGGCAAACTAAAAGGACTAAAGTTTATATTAACTAAACGTTTAGGGGTAGGGGGACATTTGATGCATTGCCCCAAGGTAGATTGGCCACTACCTAAACCCCAAAACTATTGCTCAAAGTACATATAAGCCCTTAATCTTCACTTCTTTTCCATCCCAGCCCTTTTATTATCTTTTTGAATTTTTCTGTGGAACACCCTTGTTAGTCAATTATTTGTTGAATTAGAAAGGCCTAATTACTAAAAAATATCCAAACTTTTTGACTTTTAACAATTATATCACAAACTTTCAATAATTACATAACAAATTCTAATCTATCAATATTTTTTCAAAAACACTCTGCAATCACTTTAACATTAAAAAAAAAGGTTGTGTAACACACTATAGCAATTTTTTTAAAGAAAAATGAAAAAAAATTAATAAGTTGAATACTGCATCAACTGTAAGAATTAAAATATACAATTTTATTTTTTAAAATTATATGTTTAACTTATTGTCTAAAATTAGAACACATAATTTAAAATAAATAAGTGTATTTAACTCTTTTAGATAACTAACATTTAATATTTGAATCAGTTTGTCTTTAAAAAGTTAAAAAAATATATTCTAACAAGTTAGAGTGACATTTTTTTAACTGAAAGTAATATTTTTTATCCGCAAAGATGATCGCAGGGTGTTTTTAAAAAAATATTGATAGATTAGAATTTATTATGTAATTATTAAAAGTTTGTGATATAACTGTTAAAAATTGAAAAGTTTGGGTATTTTTTGGTAAATTAGGCCAATTAGAAATAATAATAGAACCAACGGGGTCTTGGCTCAGTGGAAAAGCCACTTGACAAGGAAAGCTCCAATCCAGAGAGGTCTCAAGTTCGAGCCTCACCCCCGTTGGGAGAGAGTTGGGGTTTCTCTCGGCCGGAGATTAGTCTGAAAAACCATAAAACGGGGTCCAGGATACTCTGGTAGGTGTGCGCGTACCACTACTTATAAAAAAAAAAGAAATAATAATAGAAAAGGGAGTGATGTATGGTGTCTCAATCCGGTTAAGATTTTCATGACATAACAATAGTGTCTTTATGGAAAAATAAAATGATAATAATGTATAGTGATTATCATTTTTCAAAAAAATAGTTACCATTTTTCATAATTACCTCTTCTAATAAAATGATTTTTTGATTAAGTTGTAATCATTTAACGAGAAAAAGATAACTATATCAAGTTTTTAATATTCTTGCTTCCTTATCTATCTCAATGAATATATTATTTTTAATGTTAAATTTAACATAAAAAATAGTAAAATACATAAAATTACAGTTTTTCTCCAATGCATAATACTAAAAAAACACTAAAATAGGTAGCTTTTTAATGATATACTTATAAAATAAGTTTTTAATGATATTATATTAAATACTGGTATTTGAGTAATAGATTAGAGGTTATTTTGTAATTAAGTTAATTAATAATGACAAGTAATTAAATTACTCAACTTTCATTAAATATCAACACATGCCAAAATATATGTTATACTCCCTCTGTTCCACAATAACTGTCTTTTTGGAGCCTTTTTTTGTCCCAAATTATCTGTCGCTTATAAAAACCAATAAAGCATTAATGATGCTTTTTCCAAGTTTACCCTTATCAACACTATAAATTACAACTATTATAAGTAATTAATGAAGAGTGGGGTAAAGGGTAGTTTAGTCAATAAGGATATATTTACCAAAAATCTAGATGATTTAATGAATATCCTTAATATGTGTGCACAAACTTTAAAAGACAGATATTTTAGAACAGAGAAAGTAGAATTAGCACTCAAATATAACATTGCATTGGAAATGATGCTCTTATATCAGTTTACCATACTATTTAACTAGTCCAATTAAAAATATTAGCTTTTTGCTAGTTTTATGTTATACAATAAGACCATTGGTTGTCCCTGCCGCTAGGGCAGAGGCAAAAAAAATTGTGTTGACTGAAAACCAATAAATTCGAACCAAAAAATACAGTAAACCGAATAATTGAATTAGGTTTAGATTTCTTAATTTTGAAAATTTGACGGTTAATCAAACAAAAAAAAAACTGAAATATTGTATATAAAGTTTTTTTAATATTTTATATTTCAATTGTTATTCATTATAAATGTTTATTTAGAATATTTAACATTTTAAAAAATTAACATAAAACACAATAATATATATATATATATATATATAT
>CANYLF013178294.1:0-10220 GCA_948193215.1 Bocquillonia castaneifolia
ATAGGTGGCTTACAGCAACCAGACTGAAAAATTCCAAAACAGAATAAATATATAAATATTATATTTACTATCAATTTTTCTCATCGAACTTATTTAGTACTTCCTAAACTTTTAAAGGAATTAATAAGTTGGAGATTCAAACCATTCTCTATTTACCGGTAAAGGCTCAAAATATTTATGTCTACACTTATCCTCATAAACAATAATATTCCATTGGAGAGTTATATTGTATTCCACACCTTACAATATTTGTATATATTCAATATTTATTTAATGTTCTTATCAAAAAAAAATTAATTTAATGTATTATATATAAATTACAGACAATAAACTATTCTTTTCCCTCACCATTTCCTTCGTAGTTTTATTTTGGGTAAATTATAATAACCTGTGATAAAACTATTACATTGGTTTACCTTTTAATTTTATATATTATACCATTACCCTCTAAAATTTTAGTTCATTAACTATTATTCCCTCCGTTAGATTTTACCATTAAAAAAAATATACAACTATCCCTACATGTATTTCCCTTGTACTGCTTTACTTCTCCAATTTTATATATTACTACCTCCATCCCATAAAAAGAGTCTATTATCCATTTTCACACAGTTTAAGAAGTCATTGAATTTTTCTAAATTTTAGTGAAATCTAATATAAATTGATAACTTTACCCTTTTATAAAAATTATAATTATAGTGTTAATTCATTTAATATTCTTTGGAATTGTGTAATTATTAAGGGTAATTTTGAAAAAAGAGCAATTAATGTGCTTTTGGCTTTATAAGTGGACACTTTTTGTAGGACAAGTTAAAAATAAATAATTGACTCTTTTTGTGGGACAGAGGTAGTATATTTTTTATTCAATTTTGACCTTTATTGATTTTTACATGATTTTACATTAAATTTATAAAAAATAAAAAATAAATTTTACTGCAATTAATTAATAATCTAATAAAAAAATTCAAACTCTAAATTTTATTAATAATAAAAAATAAAAGAAATAAGTTTAATAATAATAATAATTAAAATGATTGTAAATCAAATAATTATATTAAAATCATATAAAAAATAAATCATAAAATCATATGAAAAATATTAGAGGGTAAAAGTAGGATATATTAAATTCAGAGGTGAAGTGGTAAAGTGAAAATATATGTGTAAGAATGACTGTATATTATTTTTTTTCGTTACGGTAAAATCTAACCAACAAGGATAATAGTTAATGGACTATCAATTTTTCTTGTCGAATTTATTTCGTACTTCCTAAACTTTTAAAGGAAAATAACTTGTTGAAGATTCAAACCATTCTCTATTTGTCGCTAAGGCTTAAAACATTTATGTCTACACTTATACTCATAAACAATAATATTTCATTGGAGTGGTTATATAGTAGTCCACACCTTTCAATATGTGTATATATTCAATATTTATTTGATGTATCATATAAAATTACACATAATAAACTATTTTTTTCTCTCACCAATTCCTCGACAGTTTTATCTTCATTTTTTCATATATTTATTCAATAATAAGTCCTCAATAAAATTTAAATAAAAAAGAAAACTTGACTAAAATTTAATTTTAACTTGATAAATATTAGTTCTCTGAAATAAATATTCAAAGACATTATACTCATAAAATAGCTAAATTGAAAAAAAATCAATTGAAAAACAATTCTATATGATCACGAAAGATATAAAAACTATATTAAATTGTTAAATAAATATTTAAAATGTAATGGAGTTTTTGAATTAAAATGCAAGCTAAATCAATAAACAACGGTAACATAATAAAACTTAAAAAATAAATAGTTGAGAGAATAATTATTAAATTTTTTATATAGTTTAGATAAACAGTTTAGGCAATGATAAATTATGTAAACTATTTAAATTTTTAGAAAAAACCAATTAATAAACCCCTTAACTTTCATGTTTTATTTAATTGCGAGCTTGTACTTAAATATTACTATTCTATTAAGCCATTTTTTAATTATTATATTAAACCATTAAATTATTATTTTTAATTCAATCTAGGGTTTTTTTGTTCTTGAGTACTCAGTTCATAAAAAATAAATTTTATTGTGATCGTTGAACTTTTTTTTTGAACTTATATTACACTTCAACTCCATCCAAAAAAATATGTTTTTTTTAATCAAATTTGATGAACTGTTTAAAATACATTTATATGATTTGTATAAAAATGTATGGAAATAAATTTATTTACCTATACAGTTAATTTTAACATAATAAAAATTTATTTAATTAATTATTTAAATATTTGAGGACAAAATTTTTTAATTTAAAATTTTCTTCTTAAACATTTAGTATTATAAATGTTTTAAGAATAATTTTCAAAATTTATAAAAGTTTATTTAAAAAGTAAAAAAATAAATTTAATATATTAGGGATCTTTTTAATCTTTATTTTATTTTTAGTTACACTACACATACATATATAAAATTATCAATTTTTATTGTTTCTAATTAATAAATTTATGTTAGACATTGTAATTGAATAATATTAAAAAATATAGCAACTAAAATATTAATTAATTACTCCTTTTAGTTGTTAACATTGAAATATACTAAAAAAACTAAAAAGCAAAATTTTAAAACTAAAACAAGTATATATAGTAATTAACTATTTTTTTTATCATATATAATAAAATTGAAGTGAAATAAAAACTATATTATATTCTTATTTTAAAAATTAATTTTTTCTGTTTGATATGTAAATATAAGTTTAAGGATAAAAATAAATTTATTTTTTTTCTATTTCTTCTTTTAATATGATAGATAATTATTTTAATATTTTATCTTCAGAATTCAAGTATAATTATGGTATTTAATTTATTGTACAATGTATGTATCATATAACATTTTTTTAATGCAACATAGTTTTATTTTATGAAACAATTTAATTATAATTATAAAAAAAACAATTTAATTATATATTTCGTATGTCTATGGTATAATGTTCATATTGTCCAGTATTATTATAATCAAATCTTAAATTTGGGTATAATCAGAGAATTCAGTTTCATAGATACTGAAATCGATAAAAAAAATTAGTTGTTAAGTGGAGCGCAATTATAATTATAATTTCTAAAAATGCATTAGAAATCTGTACCTTATATTAAAAATAAAATAAAAGGAAGATATTAAGAAGTTAGTAAAGATTTATACCTCAATGGGAGATAATTGCTTGTCAAAATAATCCCCAGTGTTTTGAATAATATTATTCTTATGAAGACGCTTGCAAACTTGATGTTCAATCAAACAACTTCTAATACCATCCCAATGCTTCCCATAAGCAACCATATTTTGTAGCCATTGTGTGTAATGTTCTTGAATGTTATGCTTCTTAAATCCTAATCCTGAAAATTTGTCACTAGCATTTGGGTTATCAATCATGTATATGAAAACTGAGAAGCCAGTGAGCCCAATAAGAAATAATAATGCTACAAAAGAGTAGAACCAAAGTAGGAAAGTGAACTTGCAAAATGTACCAATCAGTCCTAATAATGATATCAAAATCAATATGATACCCATTACAAGTAGTGGCTTTTGGACAACATTTTTGCAATCTGTGATTTCTTTAGCTTGGAAATAGAGGTATGAACCAATAGCAAAACAACCAGATGTCAGAGCTAAGATGTTGAATGACAAGAACAGGCAATTGCTTAAACGAGCCATTATACTTTTTTTACCAAGCACTAGAAACTTAAGGCTTGAGTTCTTTTTTTTTTTTTTTCCTTTTTGGAGTATTCTTTTTCACTGTGTATGTGTCTGTGTGTAAATTTAAATGAATAAAAAAAAAAAAAGAAAGTAAAAACAGATGAGTTTGGATGTTTTACAGCAAAATGTTAGTTTGTTATGAAATGAGGGGGTTAGAAAGTAGTTAGTGCTAATAGTGGTGGTACTAATGGATGTTTTGTTAAGGAGTTAGAAAGTATATTAGTTGTTTGCTCAACTAGCATGCAATACAAGTGTGCCTAGTTAAACAAACCGCCTCTCCCTTATTTTAGCATACAATATAGAAGCTGTTGGGTTGGTAGTTGTCTAGGGAGTGGGAGCCAAGTTCACAGCATAATCATCCTAGCATTTCAGCATTATGAATATAAAATTTGTTGTGAGAAATATGTGCTAAATAATTAATTTAAGAGATGATTTTGAGCATAGATTGCTCTATTTCAAGAGCAAATTTTATCTTCCGTTTCTTTTTTTTCTATAGTTTTTACTACCCGGTAACTGGAGCTCCATTTGAAGCCCTTATAAATTCCGAGTCGAGTAAGTTCCATTTTGGAAGCACACTCTCCCCATTTATTGTATGACAATAATATCCTCCTATTTATTAAGTTTTTTTAATATATTATTTGCTTCTAAAAATTTCATGCTTATTTCTTTAGAATGGCCTAATTACCAAAAAATATCCAAATTTTTTGACTTTTAACAATTATATCACAAACTTTCAATAATTACATAACAAATGCTTATCTATCAATATTTTTTCAAAAACAATTTATGATGGCTTTTTTTGTTAAAAAATATCACTGTCACTTATTTTCAACTAAAAAAATATCACTATAACTTGTTAGAATAAATTTTTCAATTTTAGGAGATAAACCGACTCAAATATCAAATATTTGTTACCTAAAACAACTAAAATGCACTTATTTATTTTGAATCTTTTATTCTAATTTTAGACAATAAGTTAAAAATATACTTTTGAAAAAATAAAATCGTTTATTTTGACTCTTACAATTGATGCATTATTTAACTCATTAATTTAATTTTTTCTTTTTTCTTTTGAAAAATTGCTACATTGGGTCACATAATTATTGTTTTTACCCGTTAAAGTGACTAGAGAGTACTTTTGAAAATTTTTTTTGATATATTACCATTTACTATGTAATTACTAAGAGTTTGTGATATAATTGTTAAAAGTTGGAAAGTTTGGATTTTCTTTAGTAATTAGGCCTTTTAGAATATAATGAGAACTTTCATTAATTAAAAAATATATATAATAAAGAAGTACAACTTCTAATAGACAAATAAATTTGACTGTGTTCAAGAAATACATATAGATTATAATATTTAAAATTCTTCAATAGTATTGGCTGAACATTCACAAACAATATATTGAGTACAGTTGGCACATTAACAGGCAACACAATCCACATGGTAACTAGATAATACCACAAATCCACTTAATTATTATAAAAAAAGTTTTTAAATGAGTTCAATTATCTTAAAATCTTATTTGAATCCTTCTTCAATTCCATCGTGAAAGACAAATATAATCTCATAAAGAGAAGTAAATAAATTTTCATTAGAGAAGACAAAACAAAGAACTCATTATAGACACCTGATTTTTGGATGTAGGTTTGTGGGAGCGGTTCGGGGGCCCGATGATGAATACAGTCCAAACTAGACCACTATGATACCCGATTTCTAAAATGGTTTTAAAATCTTTCAAAATTGTTTCATTCGGCTAATCAAAGATTCGGTCGATCTTTTGATTAATCGAGCAGCTCTTTGATATGGAAACTTGGGCTCAAATTAACCAAAGCCTGTGTAGACGCCTGATTTTTGGATGCAGGTATGTGGAAGAGGTTCAGGGGCCCAATGATGAATACGGTCCAATACGGGCCACTCTGTTACCCAATTTCTCTTGGAAATAAGTTGAAGGTTTGAAAAACGATTTCAAATGTTTTCAAAATTGTTTTCTGACTCATTGAAGATTCGTTTGGTTCTTTGATGAACTCAATAGAACCTTTGGTCTTTGGATTGGGCCTATATTTGGACAAAGCCCATTTTAATGAAATGAAGGTTTGATTGAACCTTTGATGATCATTCAACCATTTGAACATCAAAGGGTTGATCGACTCTTTGCTTTGTGTTGTCCTTAGTGGCATCAATCCATCTTATTTTGAGTTTAATAACCTTTCATCTTTGTCTAACTAAATTCCTAAGTATGTAGGTTGACTTTCATAAAGTAAAAAACTAGTTTTGGAAGATGACTCGTAAATCGCATCTGTGACAAGGAATCTCACGCCCAAAACCTTTAATTGTGCCCGCGATTGTGAAATTGCCCCCACAACTCGGACATGTCACGCCTGCGATATGGAAATCGCACCTAGAACCATAGGCACATATTTTGGCTAAGTTCTAAGGCTTCTGTATTCTATATCACGCCCGTGATTTGGTAAATCGCCCTTGCGACTAATGGAACATAAGTTTCTCTTCAAAGCTTCCTCTAGATCATCAAAGTGCGCCCACGACTAAGGGAATTGCCCCCGCGATTCCAAGTGAACACTTGAGGAAAAACTAGCCATTAGATTGCTTTATGAATCTCGCGCCCTTGACCTGACAATTTTCAGGAGCATTAAATGATAAAGTTACTAGTTGTAAGGCTTATTCATTTCTTTGTTTCTAACAACTAGTTTTAGGTATTTTGTCTATATATACCCATCATAATTGTCCCTCAACTGAAGACATTAATTCTTTGATAGCCAAACTCTTGTAATTTGTTTTCTCAACTTTCTTTGTAATAAATTCTTAGGAATTTATTATGTATGGGTAGTTAGAACTCATTAGCATTTGTTGCTAGGTTTTGAGTGAATTTTCTACCTTGTACAAGTGTTAGTCTAGTGAGGATTGGGATATCCTTCGGCTAGGGTTTGGTGTTAGCCTTTGGGAAACACTAGGTTGTGAGTGAGCCTTGTTAAAACTATTGTAAATGTTGGAAATAGTCTTGAAATCTCCTTTGTAATCCTTTGTGATTAGTGGAACACCAAAGAGGTCTTTGGGAGAGTGGATGTAGGACAAGTTGGGTCCGAACCACTATAATTCTTTGTGTTGATTCTTGAAGTAATTTTTTTATTTTCAACTCCGCACTAATTCACCCCCCTCTTGGGTATTTTAATTGGTATCAGAGCCTTGTTGCTCATTCATACCTTAAGTGGGAGTAAAAGATCTTAAAAATGGCTTCGGTTGATAATATCTCAAGCTTGAGACCTTACTTCAATGGAAGTGACTATCCTTATTGTAAATTGCGTATGCAATGTTATTTGGATAGTGACCAATTCGATGTTTAGGTCAAGTCTTAGAAGAATGGACTCCACCAACCACAACCGTAAATGGAGTGACTACAACTCTTGAGAGGAAGGATTGGGTGGAAGCACATCGAAAAAGCAATGGTAAGAATCATAAAGCCATGTCTATTTTTCTTGGTTCTTTATTTAGGGAAGAATGTGATAGGGTACTACATTGTACCACCGCCCATGGTAGTTTGCCAATGCTATTTTGACAACATTGGCAAATTACCATGAAAGCACAACCGATGTAAAGAACAAGAGGATAAAGCTTCTTGTTTATCAATATGATGCAAACTACCATGAAGGCACAACCGATGTAAATAACAAGTGGATAGAGCTTCTTGTTTATCAATATGAGACCTTCAAGAGGTCAGCCAATGAGAACATCACCACACTCACAAACCGGCTTCTAGCATTGGTGGAAGGGCTTAGGAAGCCTAGTAAAATCTATAGTCCAGGAGATGTCAATAAGAAAATCTTGAGATCTTTGCCTAGGAAGAAGTTGGAGGCAAAGATTGCATCTATTAAAGAATCAAAAGACCTCACCACAGTGAGAACGAATGAACTCATAGGTAGTGTTGACACCTAATTTTTGGATGCAAGAATGTGGAAGCGGCTCGGAGGCCCAATGATGATCATTCATGTTTTAAATAGCATGAATTGAGTTGCCAATTGCTTTTTAGAGATTGCATAGACATAATTCAAACCATTTTCTAAGCTTTCAAAGCGTGTTTTCACCCAAAACCTCTGTTTTAAGCATAATAGTGCATTGGGCTCAACACCACTAGCATTGGGCTCAACACCACTCAAGAGACTAGAGTTGGGCCACCAACGTCTATCACACCATTTTCAGGCTAAAAAGCTTGGTTTCAACCTATTTCGGATCAGAATGGCCTATACGAGCTATACACGCACCCTAAGGCTCTGTAGGTCCATTTTTTTTTTACCAAAATAACCTTTGCTTTAAGCTCAAGTCATTTTATTTCACTAGGAAAGTGATAATGGTAACCCTAGCTTAAGTTTTAAGCTAATTTGGGTATAAATACACTCTTAAAACTAGGTTTTAGAGGAAAGGGAAGAGATCGGATGAATTTAGGATTTATTTTCTATTAATAACACTCTAAGTTCACTTAATAGCCAAAAATACTTCACTTTCACAGTGGTTTTGCACAAAAACTCATAAAAACTTGCATCTTTTTCATACAAAAGGTGATTTTGAAGCTCCTAGTTCATTCAAATTAAGTTCCAACAATATCTAACCATTAAAAAGCAATAAAGAAGTCACTTAAACCAGATCTGAGGGTTATCACGAGCTTCCAATTTGATTTGTTTAGAGGTAAGTCACCTTTTCCTTCACTTTTCATTGTTTGTTTGCATGTTTTCATGTTTTGCATGTCATAAATGTGTTATTTTGTATTTTTTGATTGCTGTAATTTTCTGTTTGCTTGTTTAAATAATGTTCATGCATGTTTCTTTTGTTAAACTGCCATTATATGCCACGAATATGTGTTTTAACTAATGAAAGTTATTTTCTTTGCATGATTCTTTGTGTTTTATTTTAGATCTGAATTATTTGATGTCATTAACGTGTTTTTCATGCATAAAAATTCATTCTTTTCATGTTTATTACATAAAAATCGTCTCTTTTGCATTTAATTGCATAAAAGTCATGTCTTTTGAGTTTTAATGCATAAAGTTGTTTCTTTTTGTGTTTTATTGCATAAAGTTGTTATCCTTGTATGATTTAATGCATAAAGTTTGTTTCTTTATGTATTATTATGTGAAATTGTATTGTTTTGATGTTTTAAGTATAAAGTTTGCATCTTTTGCATGTTTTATGTATAAACTTTATGTCTTTTGCATGTTTTGTATATAAAGCTTGAATCTTTTTATGTTTAATGCATGCCATGATTAGATCTAGGTTGTTTTTCCATGATTCATGCATTATAACATGTTTTTATGATTGTTTCGTGCATATTTACTTCTATGTATGCATTTTTCGGGCTTGGTAAACTCAAAATCGTGTTTTCTGTCAAAACATGCTTGATGTTTATGTTCTGGCCACCAACATCACTACCAAGAGTGGCATTGGGCACCAATGCCTATAAGGTAAGTGGCGTTGGGCACCAACACCAGTCTCCCAAATGGCGTTGGCCCCTGTCTCTGCCCCTCTGTGGTGTTTTTATTTGGATTGGTGGTGTATGGGTCTGCTTTCGATAAACAGTAGCTTTCATGTGGAATGCAGCGATGAGGTAAGCTTTTGGAACTTCCTTGGTAATTATTTAGTTGTATTATTGCATGAAATTGGTTATTAATGCTAATTTTGTAATCATTTTAGGTCTAAAATGGTAGAAACCCTAGGTTGTGTTGCTGTGTTGCTATGTTATGTGTTGTTATCACGTTTTGCATGTTAATTAATCATAATAATGGTTGGTAATTGTTAAAATCAATCCTTGTTTGTTATTAGAAACTCGCTATTGCATGTATGCATGTAAGAGGTAGGCAATAATTATTATGTTTTATTGCTTTCTTAGAAGGAATGGCGGTTGGTATAATACTAGGAATATTGGGTAAAGAATCACACTCTGAGAATTGATAAGTTCGATCCTTGAATCTCTGGGGTCAATGTGCCTTTCTTATTCTTAAGAGGAATCAAGGTGTACACCTTGTAAGACATTCCCGATGCCAGTTTGGGTGGCGACTACCCATTCAGCCTAGCAGCTGAACACATAGTGCCGCAGTTGCTAGTCATGGCTCAGGCCCTGAGGCAAAACCACCTTGTCTGTAATTTGGCGACTCCACTAGGGACCCTTGACATACAGACTTATGATTTAAGTGATTACTAATACTCTTTTTGTTATACTAAACTCTAATTCCTTTGCATTCATTCTTGCATTAAAATAGCCTACCTCCCGGGTACCATGGGTTGAGTCGCCTATGATTTACAAGAGTTCTTCATAGGAGGCAAAACCAGTGAATACCACTCATAGTTGTAATTGTCCTACTATTGCTTACCATCATAGTTATGGTTAATGAGTGATAGTTAATTGGAAATTCAAAGCTGAATGTCCTACCATCGCTTGAACCTTTTTTTGAAAGAGGGAGATCATTAATGGGAG
>CANYLF013179542.1:0-14894 GCA_948193215.1 Bocquillonia castaneifolia
ATATATATATATATATATATATATATATATATATATATATGTATGTATATGTAAAGGTGTGTGTATGTTGTGGTTAGTATTAGCAGTTATTTATTTACTGAGTCGCCAGCTCACCCCTTGGCAATACTTTTCAGGTTGTGGATAGAGCTTGTTAATATTCAGAAGTCCATGTTCATTTGCAATAGAAGATTAAGGTTGGCCAGTGGATCACTAGCATATTTTATGCATTTGGAATTGCATGTTACATAGGTGTAGATGGTTTTTGGATTGATAAGTAACAAGCGTGTAATGAGTAATGTTCATATAATTAATGGTATATTTATATGTATTTATATGGATTAGTATCATAAATATCATTTAATGCAAGTTTAGTGTGAATGGCATGTTGTTTTCTGATGGTTTTTGCTAGGTTTCAGCCTTAAAATCGTAATTTCTAGACCCCTAAGTTGCGCCCACGATGGTAGGAATCGCCCACGCGATTTCTAGAACAGAATGTCAATTTTTCTCTCCCTGTTTGATCGCGCCCGCAATCATTGCCATCGCCCACGCGACCAAGTCTGAAAATTTTCTAGTTTCTTTGTCTATTAGATCGCATCCCACTATAAAAAAACAGTCAATTTGCGACGGTAAAATCTATCACAGAAAGTTGAATTTTCGTCACAGCGTTGTGTCTGCAACGGATTCTACGACCGAAAATGAGCGTCTGCAAAATCCTTGACGCATATTATTTATGATGAAACATAAGTGTCCATCGTAGATTTTGTAACAGAATTTGCTACGAATATGAAACTGTCACAAAAAATAGAAAAAAATTAGACCAAATCTGTGACTGTATCTGTAACGGAATTTTTTGACACAGAAAAACCTACAACGAACTTGACTGTTGCAGATTTGGTCGCAGATTGCCCAAAATTTTGATTTTCTTCTTTTAAATCTGCGACAAAATATTCATCACAAAAAGATTTGCCACGAAACAAGCAGTCGCAGATTTGGACGCAATTTTGTTTTTTTTTCATTTTATAGAATTATTGATTTTCGTGATATAATTTAATCCTGGTTCACCTGTTATGCAGTAATATGCATTTAAATGTATAATATTTCATAATCGAAATGGGAATTGAAACTGAATATAAACAGTAATGAATGAATGAAAATGTACATAATATATCATAAAATGTAATATATCAAAACTATACTAAACGTAATAGTCAATGTGATAAAGTACAAAGTATAAACCTAAAAAGAATAAAATGAATCAAAATGTACTGTATGTGAATGGAATAAATAAAAAGACCTAAGGTGGTGGAGGGATAGAAGGATCTGAAGCACCTCCAGAGGTCGGAGGGAGAGTGGGATCTGAAGTAACTACTGATGTAGATGTGGTCTGCTGGGATGTAGCAGGTGTAGTAGGTGGATCCCCCCTGTAAATGAAAGGTTATGGAGGCAAGACCTCATCCTATGGGAAAGTCACAGTGGGGACATCCACACCAGTTCGTCGGACAGCTACAGCCAAAACATCAATCTGTACTTGAAAGCGATGGCCGAGCATAGACATGACATCCCTAGTGATATTACACCGTAACTGTTGTCACTCTGCATTAGTCTGCTACGATGATGAGGCTCGTTGCTCAAACACTATCTGCACGGTGGCCTCCACCACAATAAGAAGGTCAGGATCAACACTATTAGCGAACCGTGGGCCTGCTCCACGCTGCTGTGATGCAGATGCTGAAGAAGGAAAAGAAGATGTAGTGCCATATAACGAGTCAGCTTTCGATCCCAGTCCATCGACTTGTAACGTCTTCATGCCATCAACTGCTAGCCAATACAGCTCATCATCAGTCATTTCCTTCCCCTCCAACTCCGCCGCCGCTTTTAGCTCCATAAAACATTTCTACAATAATTGGAAGTTATGAATTGATAGAATTATAGCAAGTAAATAGATAAGTTAGGAATAATATTAATTATAGCAAATATGTAAGAAATAGTGAAGTGAAATTAAGAATGACTTACATTGATCGCCTCTGATCTCTGATCAATAAACTGTGATCTATCATTGGGATCTAGGTGCGTCTCCTTGAACACCTTGAATGTAGAAGGAGCCTCTCCCGTCTCAGCCTCCTTCAATGGGAAATTTCATAAATTGCATCTTATTTACAAGTATCTAAAGAAATTATAAGCATCATTCATTTTCAATTGGTAAATTAATAACTTAGTATAGCAGCAGCATATGATCGACTGCCCCCTGTGTGTCATGAGGGTCCTGTACTTGGGCCAGTCGGCTTACTCAGCCTGTTCCTCTTCCCAGTAGAGGATCTGCTCTAATAAGTCTCCTTCGCCCACTCCTCCCCCCAAGCCTTCAAGATCTTTGCCTGGACGCAGATCTTGGTCCTCCAATGCCTATGGTTGTAAAGGAAGTTAGAGTATCGACCACCAGCTTGGTGCTCCCAGGTCCTCCTAAACTCGGCATCAGGCACATTCTATTTCCATTTTTTCTACAAAAACAAAAGTCAATATAAAACACATTTGAAAGTAAGTATAGCTAATTAGAATTGATTGAATATTACCCCAAACTCCTTAATGTAAATATCAATCTTGTCCTTTGTAAGTTTGCTCCAGGTGTAGCCTTCTTTAAACTGCATCTTCTCGAAGTAGTCAATAATACCCCTATATGTCTATTGAGTAGGGATCAATTTCCTGCACAAAATACTGAAGTGTTAAACAAGAGAGAATATAATCACCGATAAACGAAAGACAAATTTAAAATATACTAACACTCCTTTGGCGTCCGGCCAACAAAGCTGCTTCCCATCAGCGAGGGGAGTATCAGTTGAAGTATCCCCAGAAGATGGAGTAGAAGATGAACATGGTGCAGAAGAACCTCAACCTCTGCCTGCAGGCAGTCTACCCGCACCTCGACTCCCTCGAGTCGATCGAGTTACTTTAGATGTCCTTGGAGCTCTTAGAGGTGGTCTAGGTCGATATGAAGGTCTAACATCCGAAGATGAAGGTAAAGTCGATGCTGGAGGAGCAGGAGTAGTAGATACTGGAGGAGTAGTAGTAGTAGACACTCCAGGAGTAGCAGCAGGAGCAGTAGACACTGGAGGGCGGCTGGATGGTGTGAGTGGACTAGATGAGGATGATTTTTCTGCAAAAGAAGATGGAGATGAAGCAGGGACTCCATCACTAGGAGGGATGGCAAGAGGAGGAAGTCCTACAGTAGTAAAAGCTAGAGGTACTATAGTAGGCGGTGGAGGTGGAGGTGCAGGAGTACCATCTGCAGCAACTGTAGTCGTAACAGTCACAATAATAGGCTCTGTCGACGTACCAATCAGCATCACCTCCTGGGAAGACTGTGACGGAGTCGAACCAATACCAATGGTGGGTACTGGCTGAGAAGTAATGACCAGCTACTCATAAATTCACCTGTTGTGTATGTCTGGCTACCGGTGCAGCAGCCGCTTTACCCTTGCCTCCTCTCATACTTGAACAAATAAAAAATAATAAACAATATGTCATTGAACATAAATAACAAATTATATATTATAATGCATTGAATTATAAGTAACATCGTAATGTGAAAAATAAAATTGTTACATATATTTAATCAGACTCATCTGCTAGAAGATCAAGTATATCATTTGCTTCTTATTCATCATCATCTGTAGATGTCTCGTATTCAACCTCCTCTTCTTCATCATTTGGTTCAACATCAATAATTTCCTCAAATTCCTGATCAAGGTCAACTAAATCAGGGCATTCATCATCTACTTCAACTTCATCAACCCCATTTTCATCATCTAACTCTTCTTGGAATGGGGATACAATGACATCTAATGTCAAAAACTCAGGCATGTCAATATTACCCCTGGCTTTCACCTTACATACTACCTCCCAATTTACCCTAGTCTTGTTCTTACTTGGATATGTACAGAAATAAACTTGGGCTGCTTAAGCTGCTAACACAAAGGGTTTGTATTTGTGAAATCACCTTCGAGTGTTAACCTTAACAAGCTTATACTTCTTGTGAATAATCATTCCTCTGTTTAAAGTCGAATCATACCAATCACAATTGAATAAAACAGTTTTCTTGATTGGTTCACCCAGGTACTCTAATTCAACTATCTCATTCAATCTGCCATAATAATCACTCTCGGAAGCACTGTAGTTTGTCCCTTTAATGCAAACACCACTATTAGAAGTTGCCCGATCACCTCCATATGAATTAGTATCAAACTTGTACCCATTCACAATATAGCCATTATAAGTAGTGACATGTATGATTGGACCGTATGCTAAACTTCTAATGTAATCATTTGAAACTTCGTTACGAGGATCAAGAACCTAAATTAAAAATGAATGTATCTAAGTTAGACAAATATGCAAGGTACATTTGCTAACATATGGATATACAGGGTAAGTCAAATTACATAATTTTGAAACCATGTTGGAAATAAAGTATCAAGCTTCACATCAACCTCAGCGTGTGAGATTTCAGAATTCACTGTGCGTAATGTCGCAACGTATATCCTATTCAATCCAGATGAAGGTGTTAATAAAATGTTATCTATAAATATTAATTATATATTAACTTTATTGTTTATATTTTAACTTCTTACTTAGTATATTCTTCGACTTCCGGACAATTTAAGAGAACATAAGTATGTGCACCTTCATACTTTTTATCCAACAGTAGCCTCATATTTTTCTGACAAATTGGTCTACTAGTAGGCTTGAATATTGACAATCGATCCTCATCATCCTCATAATCGTCCTCAACAGTAACGTCATTCCGATGAACTCGTCAAGTGAGTGAAGGTCCCTCGTCTTCAAAGTAAAAAGAAGCAAACTTAGCCGCTTCTTCCATTAAGTATGCGTTCACAATTGAACCTTCAACTTGACTCTTGTTTTTAACTTTTCTCTTAAGCTTTCTTAAGTATTTGTATGCAACAACAAATGTTAAAATCAATGTTCACATGTGAGAGTACTCATTATGTAATTAATTTATGAGAATATTAATAACGACCTCTCAAATGGATACATCCATCTGTAATGGACAGGTCCAGCCAACATAGCTTCAAATGGTAGATGCACAGGTAGATGTTCCATGGAATCAAAGAAACTCGGGGGGAATATACGTTCAAGTTTGCATAGAATTAAAGCAATATTTTCATTCAACCGATCTAAGTCAGCCTCCAGTAGAGATGTCTGAGTCAATTCCTTAAAAAATAAGCACAGCTCTGTAATAGGGTCCCAAATCTTATCAGGCAAGTATTCCTTAGATGTCTGAGTTAATTCCTTAAAAAAGAAGCACAGCTCTATAATAGGCTCCCAAATCTTATCAGGCAAGTATTCCTTCAATGCAATTGGCAAAAGTCTTTGCATAAATATATGACAGTCGTGACTCTTCATTCCAAACATTCTCAACCTATTTACATCAACACATCTTCCCAAATTCGAAGCATAACCATCCAGAAACTTTAGTTCTTTTACCCAATCAAATACTTTTTGCTTCAATTCCTTATCTAGGCCAAAGGATGCTTTAGGATACTTCCCCGTAAGTTCATCCTTTTCTAATCTAGGCCTATTACAATACTCATTCAACTCATCCCTAGACTTAGTAGTGTCTTTCATCTTTCCTGGGATGTTCATCACAGTGTTAAAGAGATTGTCAAATACATTCTTCTCAACGTGCATCATGTCAAGATTATGTCTAACAAGGTTTTTGCTCCAGTAAGGAAGATCCTAGAAAATACTTCGTTTGTTCCAACCAATTGTCCTCCCAAACACCCCCTTCACCATATCTGCATCAACCTCCATTACCTTCATCAAACTGATTAAATCCAACTCATTAAAAATCTGATCACCTTTTTTGACCCCCCCCTAAACCATTTACTAACTCGTTTGTTCTTTCTAAAATTATTCGTATCCCTCGGCCAACTATGGCCCCTTCATAGGAATTTACGGTGGTTGTCAAACCATGATATCTTCCCACTTCTGGTTAGACTGAAAGCATCTGAATCCTCCATGCAAGAAGGACATGCTCTCTTCCTAGCCTTACTCCATCCTGATAGCTTAGAATATGCAGGGAAGTCATTAATCATCCACATCAATGCAGCTCTCACAGTAAAATATTGCTTCTTATCACAGTCATAAGTCTGTACCCCCGTTTCCCATAACTGATTCAATTATGCAATTAAAGGCTGAAGAAACACATCAATCCTTCCTTTTGGATTCCTCAGCCCCGGACATAGAACAATAAGAAACATAAACTCATCCTTCATGCACATACCAGGAGGTAAATTATAAGGCGTCACAATAACAGGCCAAGAAGAGTACTGCTATCCACTCTGCCCAAAGGGTTAGAACCCATCTGCACACAATCCCAACCTTACATTCCTGACTTCATTTACAAAACCAGGGAATTCACTATCAAAGTATTTCCATGCTGGAGAGTCTGATGGATGACATATCTTTCCTTCTTCCTGCACATGTTTCAAATGTCAACGCATATTACCTGGAGTGACCTTGGAGGCATACAGCCTCTGCAATCTAGGAGTAATTGGGAAGTAATGCATCTTTTTATAAGGAATGTGCCTTTTCTTAGAAGACCCCTCTCTTACTGGCTTGTACCTCACCTTATTACATATCTTACATGAGATAAGTTCACTATCCTTGCCCCTATAAATCATGAACAAATTCTCACAACAATCGATTGCCTCAACTAGGAGGCCCAATCCCCGCATAAATTTCTTCATTCTATAGAAATTTGGAGGCATCGAGTTGGGCTTATGAATCATTTTCTAGATAAAGGCACTCCACTCATCATACTCTGCCTCAACCATCTGATACTGACACTTCAATTCCAGCATCGTCATAGTAGCAGACAGCATTGAATAATGCTCATTTCCAGGCCAAACCTCCTGCTCAACAGATCACATCATTTGATAAAACCGTTGTACTTCATGATTTGGATCCTCTTCAACATAGTCCTGATTAAAATGATCTTCAGATTGAAAATGATGTTTAGGCTGAAAAACATTTTGATACAACTCTGGCCCAGTGGCATCCATAACCATTCTCTGGTAAGCATTAACCTTCTGCATTCACATCCACAGGGGGTATGAAGTTATACACTCTAGGTTCCACTTCACCATGAAAAGTCCACACAGTGTAATTTGGAACAAACCCTTTCTCCGCCAGATGTTATTTCATAGTTTCAACCTCCCGATACGATTTGTTCTGACATTTCTCTAACTTACATGGACACTTTATCAATTCACCGCTCATACATTCTGGATGCCGCAGTGCAAACTATATAAATCTTTACCTAACCATATTCACCCAATCAACTGATATCTTTCCATTCACAACCCTTCCCTCATACATCCAACTACGATCCTCACTCATTTCTTTGCCCTTTTTAACACAAATAAACAATAAAATTAAGTTTCGTAATATTCAATTAACGAAACAAATGGTTGAAGCTTCAAAATATTCAATTAGTTTAATTATGACAATAAAATGGTGCGATAAGTTCGATATATATATATATGTATGTATGTATGTATGTATGTATGTATGTATGTATGTATCTTGAACTCATCGCACCATTTTATTCTCCTAATTAAACTAATTCAAATCCTCAACCATTCAAACAACATTAATCATATATAAAAGTGAGTCCTGGATAGAAGAAATAGTTTTCTTAGGTCAAGTTGTCAACAATAATGGAGTTCAACTAGATTTTTCTTATGTAAAAGTAATTATGGAATGGGAACTACCTAGAAATGTGATCGAAACTTGAAGTATCTCAGAATTAATAGGATTAGTGAAATATTACCGAAGGGTTATAAAATATTTGTCTTTTATGATAAATTTTGTTTATGGAAATTGGTACATTTCTTCAGTGAACTAGTGCCTATCAATAAAACATAAAAGAATTAATTGAAACATAAATTGACTTCTGCATCGATCCTTGCATTGCTATCAGAAAAATGTTGGATATGAAGTATTTCTAGATGATTTAGGGAATGAACTTAAGTGTAATGAAGTTCTAGTAGCTAGTATGCAAGTGAAGCTCATGAGTAGTGATGAAATTAAAGATTCTTGTTGGAATGATCCTTACCTATAGATGATGAACAATAAAGTACAAAAAAAGAAGAATACTCAGTTTGCCATGAGGGAATATGGAACATTGATGAATGAAAGTAGAATTTCTATACCAAATGTTAATAACTTCAAGAATCAACTATTGAAGAAAATTCATAATTCACCTTATGCTATACGTCTAGGGGTTATTAAAATGTATCATAACTTAAAGTCTCATTATTTGTAGTCGAATATGAAGAAGGAGATTGCAGAATATTTGTTTAAATGTGTCACTACAAGAAATTTCTGGATTAGAAACGGACAAAATCCGTTTCTAATCTTAAAAAATCCATTTCTAATGATGGTTTTGGATCTGATGATGATTTTAGTGATGATTCTGATTAAATCAGAGTAAATATGTTTTACTTCATTCCATTTTTTTATTACATTTCTTCTTTTTATATGAGAATTAATATTTTGTTTGTTTATTTGTAGATATGCGAGGCACAGGGAAGGTGACTGGTTCTCGGGCAAAACCCAGAACGATTAGAGGTCGAGGTCGAGGCCGAGGTGTGTTTATCCCACCAGGTCGACTACAGTACCAGGCATCACTTCCAGGAGTTCGGACCACTATAGCTCCTTCATCATCCTATCCACTCCCTTCATCAACTCCTCAGGCAGCCACTACACATGTGACATCCTCTTCTTCATCTACAACAGTTGGGATGGCGACTACTTCCTCTTCAGCAGCATGTCATTCTAAATTGGTGACCATTTCAGCTCCACTATATTCTTCATCCTCTCCAGTGGCTGGGATGCCAGCATCAGCATCAACACCATCACCAGTACCAGTACCAGCAGCAGCATCACCAGCAGCACCAGCATCATCAGTAGCAACACCATCTGCAGCACCATCTTCCTCTACCAGTGCAACTGCACAGTCGTCTCAGTTTGCACCTTCCTCTTCTGGGCATCCTGAAGGTGATTCTTAGACTGTAGGTAGGATTGAGAGGACCAGGACTTTGGCTACTCTCAATCCTTCTTGGTTAGTAAAATTTTAATTTATATATATTATACTTCAATTCAATTATATCTTTTATCAACTTTATTTTATGCTTTGCTTTGCTAACAAATAAATTATTTGTGTGTACAAGAACAGGATCCTATCCACCAATCGTGTCTCCAGATAGATTACTAACATCTTCAAACAGATGTTATTTCCTACTGCCTTCAACTGGCCCCACGTGACGAATGAACAAAGGGATTTGTACTTCAATAAGTTTAAGGTAAAATAATTCATATAAAATTAAATTTAATCTTACTGTATAGTAATTATATATTACTTATATATCATTTTAATTAACAAAATTTTTTTGTGGTTACTAAACTTGATTAATTTTTTCCTTATAACAGAAGCACTTTCGCTGGGAGCTTCCTTATACAAAGGAAGATATTAGGTGGGCTTGGAACTCTCATGCTGGTAATGGATATGGAAGTGTCATCAGCAAATTCAAGGACAAGTCGGGGAAAGGTTGTCCTGAGGATGTATGGCGAGCATGGCAGCAGAAGTGGAGTAAGGATGAGTATAAGAAGAAGTGTGCCATTGCCAAGAAGAACAGACTAAGCGAGCCAGCTGGCCCTGGGACATGGATTGCTCGCCATACTGGTAGCTCTTGATCTTTCACAGAGTATGCTCGAGTTATGGTTAGTAAACATATTTAATTTTTATAAATTCTACAATTATACTTAATTATGAAATTTATACTTGCATTTAATTTTCGTTTATGTAGGCTCAAGAGGCTGGCCAGGAGCCTTCATTACTGCAGGTGTTCCTCCATACACATACTATCGAGAGTGATAGGAATCATTTTGACAAGAGGGCAGAGACTGTTAATGTAAGTAATAATCTTATATTATTATTTTCTTGATTATCTTATCCACTATTACATGTTTCAATGTAAATTGCAACCTTTTGGATTGAACAGGCTTGATATCAAGAGTTGCTGAATTCTGCTAGCCAGCCTCAGCTGGATTCTTCAGGGGGGGAGTGCCATACGTCACAGTCGGAGCCAGATTCAGATTCTTTGTATATTGCTGCTGTTGAAGGGGTTAAGAAGCAGCATATATATGGCCTTAGCTCCACTGCATCATCACTGCTGGCACCATCTACTGATCATGCGCCTACTGCATCATCACATGTGCCTCCTCCGACTACACAGTCGTAGTTGGACATATACGGATAAGATCCTGAGTTTCAAAGAGCTGTGGAGCGATCAGTATCGTCACTTATGAAGCATACAGCTCATCACACCGTTAGATGGATTTCAGAGTATGCTCGATCGCAGGGCATCCCCGTTCCAGATGATATTCCTCCACCGCCTCTGTTTACGTTTGGCTACTCCGGTGATCATCAGTCACCACCTCAGACTGATGTCGAGTAGCCGACAGTACCTCAAACTGATGTCCAGCAGCAGGCAGGCACTCAGACTGATGTCGAGCATCATCACGAACCGGATCATCAGGGAGACCCCCTACATCTTAGGACTTTGGTTGCATGGTTTGTACTTTAGAACTTAATTGTTTTTATTGACATTCTGTATATATACTATTCTTTTTACTATTTTACATTTACTTTTTTTAATCGATTTTCAGTTTTAATTCCAATTTCCTCCAAATTAATTGTCACAATTTAATGTAATGATTGATTCGGGTTTTATATAAATACAAATATATTATATATATATTATTTTTAAAATAATAAAAAAATAGATTTAGAAACGGATATATCCGTTTGTAATTTATTTTTTTATTTTTTAAAATTAAATTAGAAATGGATATATCTATTTCTAATTCCGTTTCTAAAATTAGAAATGGATATATCCGTTTCTTTTAGAAACGGACTTATTAGAAACGGATATATCCGTTTCTAATTTATTTTTCCTTGGTTCCAAAATTCCGTTTCTAAATTGATTAGAAACGGAAATATCCATTTCTAATTAGAAATGAATTTTTTCATTTCTAAATCCGTTTCTAATTAGAAACGGATCATTTCTAATTTTGATTAGCGACGACGAATTTAGAAACATACAAAATCTGTTACTAAATCCGTTTCTAAATAGATTAGAAATGGATTTTTTAAGATTAGAAACAGATTTTGTCCATTTCTAATCCGGAAATTTCTTGTAATATCTCCAATTTGGAAGGGTATCAGAAATGCTTTTATAAACGAACAAAAAGCTGCGGGACTACTTCAACTCCAATATAGGCTTAATTGTGGGGAATGGAAAATCCATTCAATTTTGGAAAGACAATTGGCTGCCAAACATTTGCATAGAAAATGCTTTCTCTAACCTCTTTCTTATTGCAGCTGATCCTCATATCTCAGTCCATGGTGCTCTCAACTCTTTGATTTTTTCTTGCGCAAGACCAGATTGGAAAAGAAGGGTTTGAATTTCAAAAAATAAAAGCGTCGTGAATTTAAGATCTCTAACAATTTCAACTTCTCTACAAAAAATTCCAGATCGTGTTACTTGGAAATTGCAAAATAATAGAGTGTATTCTGTTGGATTGATGTGTAGAGGTTACATCAAATTTTCAAACTAATACACCCATTTACAAGATTTGCTGGAAATCTATTAGCACTCCAAAAATTAAATTCTGCACCTGGACAATTCTCCATGATAGACTTCCAACGAGATCCTTCCTAGCCCAACGACAGATCATCAACTAGGATGCTGCTACTTCTGCCCTCTGTGATTCTTTGGAAACTCAAGACCACCTCCTTCTTCACTGCACATCAAGCTATAAAATTTGGATAGCTCTCTTCAAATGGATAGGTATTTCTTTTACAATCCCAAGAACCAGTTTTGAATTCTTTATTCAATGGACTTCTGCCTTCACAGGTAAAATTCAAAAATCATTTATCACTTCACTATGGATGATCCTCTGCTGGGAGATTTTTAAAAAAAAATGAAACAGAATTATTTTTCAAGGAGATTCTTCATCTCATGATATACAGTATAAATGCGTGTACTTAGCAATGTACTTCATTAAATTGAAGCATCCTCAAGTTCTTTATAGTGCTGATGATATTATTAGATGCCCTATGGAATTCTAATCCCTATAATTTTTTATGCTCTTAATAAAACACCTTATTTATAAAAAAAAAAGTAACTAAAAAATAAATTAAAATTAAGTATCCATTTTAGAAATAAATTAAAGTTCAGTAACCTACAAACTATTATTGTTGTTCCATGTGGCAGCTGACGTGTAGACTATTTTGAAAAATATTCTTTTTTAAATGAAAATATCAACAATTTACATCGAATTCCCTTTAGTACCCTACAAATTTACAATTTTTGATAAGGTAAAATGATTTTTTTCTACCCCAAACTATAGTGAAATTGACAAATATACATGGTTGGTATATGACATTTTCAACTTAAGACAAATATAGCTTGTACAAAAACGATGTCGTTTTACTCTATCTTTTTCCTTCTTCCATGTTCTCTTTTTTATTGGGGGTATATTTGCCTTAAGTTACAAAGATCAGAACCAACCATGTACAATTTTAAAAGTTGTGGTATATTTGTCAATTTCACCATAGTTTGGCGTATAAAATTACATTTTGCCTTTTGATAATTACTTTGTGAATTTGAGCCTAATTAGTTAACTTATTAATTAAAAAAATGTGTTTTTATAATAAATTGTTAAATTTTTTCTGCTTTATTCTATTATATTGTTGAAAAAATATAAATATTATTCATTACTTAGTATAATTTTGTGAATTGTAATGATAAATTTATTTTTCTATATAAATTTATTGATATTTTTAAATTTGTTATTACAGTAAAACCTTGATAAATTAATATCCGATAAATTAATATACTCGTTTAGACTTTACGTCTGGAGATTGAGAGTTTGAACCTTAAGGCCGCATGGGAAAGTGTGCTTCCAAAAGGAAATTTACTCGACCCAGAATTAGTCGAGGCTTCAAATGAGGCTTCAAATACCAGGGTAGTAAAAACTATAAAAAAAACATACTCGTTTAAATAATAATTTCTTCCGGTCTGACATGGGCCAATGGGCTAAAATAATAACCTCGATAAATGTATAAGATAATAATTTTTTAAAATTTCCTAAAGCACACCAAAAATATAAATTAATGATCCATCAAGTATGTAGAAAATTGTAACATTACATTCATAATATTGAAGTTGTTTTTAGATATTTTCTTTTTTATATTTTACAATTTTCTGAAATATGCATTTAAAGTTTCGGGAAATACTTGGATGGACCACAATCCACGTGTGAGACCGTGAACCATCCAATCATATGTTTACACGACATCGTATGTCTCAATTTTCCCAACAAATATCAAAAAGTTTTCATAAAAAGCTGACACATCTTTTCTCACTTTATCCATGTGTCAACTTCTTATTGAGTTGTTCCACGGTCCCACACATGGACCGTGGTCCACCCAAGAATTTTTCATAAGTTTTTTTTATAGGGGTTGCCTAACAGGAGTATCCCAGGCTTCACCTAAACTAATCCCCTACCCCGATGCCGGGGTCTAACACAAGTCTGAAAATTTGCCACACTGCCAGGCCACACGAGCCGAGCTCACTTAAGTTACTTGTTTCTTTTTTGCATGTGCACTAAATGCAATTTTATTCTTAATTTTTTGTAAAGCATACACCTGATTTGATACATTCTTCTTATATTGGAGCAAGTAATTTTTCAAGGTCCAAATTGCTAGAAAAACCTATTCTAAAGAAACATTTGGTAAAACACAGATTTCATCTGGATCTTGATTGCCATAGAAAATAATATACATAGGAGACTTCATGCAATTTAAGTTATTCTCTTCATTTTTAAGATTTCTTTTACAAACTTTACTGTTTATAATATAAAAGCTATATCATTTTTTTATATTAAAATATTATGAATTTACAAACTATAAATGTATATGTAGCCACTTTTACCATACTTATATTTTAATTTTTATTTATAATCTATTTGTAAGTTTATTAAAAGCATTTGTATGAACTGAATTAAATACAAAATAGTTTTTTAATTAATAATATTTATTTATCGATAAATTAATAAATTATTAATTTATTGATAAATAACCTCTCTAAAATAATAATTCTTCATGGTCTCATAGTATTAGTTTATCGAGGTTTTACTGTATTGTTATTTTCTCATATAATTTTTGAGAGATTTTAAAAATCTCTAAAAAATAGAAAAAAATGATATAGCTTTTATATTATAAACAAAGAAAAAAATGCTTATTGAAATTTCTATTTCTCTTAATTGACTTCATTGGATGGGTTCAGGCTTGCTTGACTCGATATATGAGTAATTCAAAGGAAAAATAGAATATTTTATTTTATAGTTATAGGATTCGATTCATTTTAGTAATAAACAAAAACAAATAAAATTGATTATGTAAGAAAAAATTTGTATAAAATTTAATTCGAATAATGTATTTTTTTTTTTTTTTCTAATTGGAGATATTATTATTGCCACAGGTAGTGGAATAGACAAAAACGTTCAAAGAGTTTTCATTAAAAGACTTCGACTCCGAGCTAAAAAGAACAACTCAATTGATTCCAAAAATGATGCCAAAGCATCTGAGTGTATCATTACAAGAGTAAGGGAACTAGAGTGTCTAATTTTATACAAATATATTGCCCGCGTAATACAAGAATTAATAATGGGTTCAATTGGGACGAACTCATCATTAAAAATTTACGCTTCCAAATACCAGAAAAGAAACCATAGTTCGATATAGCTTCTGT
>CANYLF013181350.1:0-10795 GCA_948193215.1 Bocquillonia castaneifolia
ATATATATATATATATATATATATATATTTATTTATTTATTTATATATTTATATGTGTTTATTTATTTATTTATTTATTTATTTATATATTTATATGTGTTTGAGTGATTTTTATTGATATACTATTGTTTAGTAAATTAAATGTTTATTAAGTAGCTAACTCACCCCTTGGCATATTGTTCAGGACATCTTGCTAGTTGATAGTCGAAACCATGAAATTCCTGCATTTCGTATCATCAAGCATTTTTAGATGGGCCGGAGGAGAATACGTGTTTCATGGGACATTTTGGGAGTGTAAAATATGAATATAAAATGTGTGTGATGTAGTTATTAACCTAGTATGTGATATGTAAGGCTAACTTGATAATCATAAATATGTTTAATATTGGTTATCAATTTAACTTATGGATTGTATATGTGTGCTTAACTTAACTAAGTTAGAACTTAATTTGATTATATGCATGTCTAGTTTATATATATATTTTTTAGAATTTAAGTGGTAATCTAGCTATGAGAATGTGAATATATGCTAGTCACTTAAATAATGAGAAGTTAGAGTTAAAGTACTCCCTAAATCACTTACCACAATGTCTCAAATTTTGAGACTATTTTAGCTCAGTTTGTGATACAACTTGAAGCTAGTTAATCAATAGTATTTTCTCTAAATTTTGGACCATTAGATGCCTCAATAAGTCCCCTAAAAACCCTATAAAATTCTAGCCAAAACTAATTCGTTTAGGCGGTAAAATAACCTAAGATCTCTGACGTGAATTACAACTCTGATTTTTATAAGGTTGCTGCCCCAATAGTAACTTTTTTTTTATTTGGCCTCTATAATTTTTCTAAATTGATTTTTTAGGTCTATCTAAGTATATTATTAGGGAATATAATGTTAGATCGAATAAAAAGGCATAAATTGGCAAAAATAGTTCAAAAACTACAATTTAAGAATTTTTTTTAGTCTTATTAAATATGTGAATCAACTTGAAATGGTTCAAAAATAATTATAATATTATTTTCAAGCTAATTATATGATATAATATGTATGTAGATATTATGATTTTGGGCGTGACACTGTTCCTCTCTAGCCGTATGCTTCATCCTCTACCTCATCTAGTGCCATGCTTGCTACCTTCTCGGATTGGCATTCCCGTCTCGGGCATGCTAATCCAAAGTTTATTTGGCTAGCTCTTCGTTAAGCCGATATTAAATTTATTAATAATGATTTAAAGTTGTGTCAAGCTTGTTGTGTTAGCAAAATAAATAGGTTTCCTTTTCCAATTTCTGACTATCATGCAATTAGTCCTTTAGAATTTGTTTGTTTTGATGTTTAAGGTCCGTCTCCAGTTGAGTCTATCAATGGAGAATGATATTATGTTATTTTCTTTGATCATTTTAGCAAGTATTCTTGGATTTATTTCAAGAAATATAAGTCAGAAGTTTTAATATTTTTGTTAAATTTCGTTATCTTGTTGAAATTTTTTTTAATTGTTCTATTAAACAATTTCAGTCAGATTGGGGTGGCGAATATCAAGTTTTACAAAAATATTATTTGGACAATGGCATTACCTAACGCAGTGCTCACCCTAAAACACCGCAATGAAATGGTTCTGCCAAAAGAAAGCACAGACATATTGTTGAAATCGGTCTCTCATTACTTCATCATTCAACCATTTCAATGAAATTTTGGACCTATGCTTTCGATACTGCCACTTATATTATCAATCGTCTTCCAACTCCAACCTTACAGTACTTTTATCCATTTACTGTTTTACATGGAAATCAACCAGATTATACTTTTTTAAAAACCTTTGGATGCTTTTGCTATCCCTGAAGACGTCCATACAATGTCAATAAGTTTTCCCCTCGATTTGTTAAATGTGTTTTTCTTGGTTATAGTAAATTACATAAAGGGTATTATTGTTTTAATTTACAAGCTTCTAAATTATATGTCTCACGTGATGTTATTTTCTTTGAGCAAGAGTTTCCATTCAAGTTAGATAAGTTGATTACTCATGTTGATAAATCATCCAGTGTTGCACCGGCTTCTATTCTTTTACCATCCCACGTAAATTTTCCCTCTATTCCTACTACTGTCCCAACTTCCCACTCTATGCCAACCCCTCCTACTTCTCCTACTCCCATACAAACACCAATTACTAGACGTACAGCTTCTCATCAATTATTTTTTTTTCTCCATCAAATACCTCAAGCCCTATAGTTCTTCCTACCAGCTCTCTAGGATTACCACTTGTAGTGGATTTTTCGGATTGCACTTCACATCCCACCTATTTTAAAACTCATCATATGGTTACTAGAACCGATATCAACTCTCTCAAACCTTGAGCTTTGGTTTCAACTTCCACCTCCATTCCTGAACCCACATCTTTCAAAGAGGCAAACAAGCATGTTGAATGGTGCAAAGCAATGCAAGACGAGTTAACTACCGTGCATTCTAATGGTACATGGGAGTTAGTACCACCTCATCCTTCTTAAAATGTAATTGGGTATAAATGGGTTTTCAACGTCAAGTACAATAAAGATGGCACACTTGATCGCTATAAGGCTCGTCTTGTCGCAAAGGGTTGTTATTATCAATGATCGGGGATTGATTATTTTAACATTTTCAGTCCTGTCATTAAGCCCTCCCCAATTTGAGTTCTTTTGTCTATGGTAGTTTCCTTTCGTTGGAAAATTAAGCAATTGGATATTTCCAATGCTTTTCTCATTGGTGATCTTGATGGACAGATATTTATGACTTAACCTCTAGGTTTTCATGATTCTTCTAAACCTTCCTATGTTTGTAAACTCAAGAAGTCTATCTATGGTTTAAAACAAGCACCTTGCCAATGGTTCAAGTGCCTGTCTTCTACTCTTCTTCAACTAGGGTTTCATCAAAGCAAAACTGATTCATCTCTTTAAATATTCAAGTCTTCAAGTGTTTCCTTATATTATCTAGTTTATGTCGATGACATATTGTTTATTGGTAATGATACTTCTATTTTTGACTCTATCACTCGCTAGTTGCAGTCTCGGTTCAAGCTTAGAGATCTTGGCAATCTCAGCTATTTTCTTGATATTGAATGTTCCTCTACTTCAAATGGTCTTCTTTTTTCCTAAGCTAAATATGCTTAAGAACTGTTGTCTCATGCTTCAATGGAAACGGCCAATTCCATTAGCACTCAATGCCCGAAGATGAAGTTAACTTTGAAGGGGACAGCCTTTACCGATCCAATTTTATATTGACAGGTGGTTGGGGGATTACAATATATGTGATTACTAGACCGGATATTTCCTTTTCGGTGAACAAACTGTCGCAATATATGCACGCTCCAATGGATGATCACTGGTGTGGTTTGAAACGTATCCTTCGCTACTTGATAGGTACAGTTTCACATGGGTTATTGTTTCGCAAAGTAACTCATTTTGGTATTTCTACTTATTGTGATTCAGACTGGGCTGGTGATGTTGATGATAGGCGCTCTACTACAGGTTTTGCTATTTTCCTGGGTCCTAATTTGATTACTTGGGGTTCACAGAAGCAACGAACAGTTTCTAAGTCATCTACTGAGGCTGAGTATAGAGCTATTGCTCATACGGTTCTTGAACTTGAGTGGCTACAATCATTGCTTCATGAACTTGGTGTGCGTCACTCTCCACCTACTCTATGGTGTGACAACTTGAGTGCTACCTATGTGACTACAATACCTATTTTTCATTCTCGATCCAAACATTTGGAGGTGGATTTTCACTTTGTCCGGGAACGCGTTGCTAATAAAAGTTTATTTGTTCGCTATATTTCCAGTAAAGATCAAATTGTTGATTGTTTAAGTAAGGCTTTAGCCAAGACTTCTTTTCCTTCTTTAAAGACCAAGTTGCTAGGTCATTCTCCCCACCATCAACTTGTGGGAGGGTGATAAGAATTTGTGTAAATCCCTTGACTTTTAGGATTATATCTTCTGACTTCTCCCTTACTTCTACAATTGTATCTCCTAACTTCTCCCTGACTTCTTGGATTATATCTCTTGACTTCTCCCTGACTTTTAGGATTGTACTATGTGCTACACGTTAAGTTTACTTGTATTATACTCCTATTATAACTTGGCTTGCACTTATGTTGCTACCCTAATTTGTACCTATAAATACTGAAGATATGCATAAAATAAATTTTCCATTTCACTTCAATTGACTGCCTTCACAAGTGATTCGAATCTAAATTCATAAATTAATTACAGTGTCTTTATTATTAGGTTAAGTTCAAGAAGATGAGTTGGCAACTTTGGTCGTATCATCAAACCCATGGGCGGGTAGAGGAGAGGGCGCCATTGAATTGACTAGGGATGGCAATGGGATGGGTTTTTTCGGATACCCACCCCAATCCGATTCGAATAAAGCGAATTCGGATAGTTCTTTATCGGATTTGGGACAGATACATATTTCAATTTTACTATCCGAACCGGATTCGGATCGGATTTGGATTTCATCCTTTGGATATCCATTATCCGAATTCAGTTCTATTTATAGGATTCGGGTACATGATATCCACATTCGGTATCCGATATCCGGTTATTTAAACGGATAATGGGTACCGGATATCCATCTACATGTTAATTTAAAGAAAAAATAAAAAATATTTTCAATTAAAATATAATATTTTTTATTAATCGGATATCCAATGCGGATTCGGATATCCATGGGTATATTTATTCGGATTTTGGACGGATATGAATTTTTTCTAATTGGATTCGGAGCGGATTCAAATAGTTGTATAATTAAGCAGATATGGAATCAGATGTGACTTATTGAGCAGATATCCGACCCGTTGCTATCCCTAGAATTGACCTGCCATTGTCATTATAGCCGTAAGCATTTTAGCCACTGCCTATTTCTTCAATTGACAGTAACACACCCCAGCCACCTTTCACCCGCACAACACAAACACATTTCCTTTTATGCTCTTGAGATGACTACACATACCAACTCTTATTATCCCCCAAAATAACCAATCAATGTATTAAATTTGTGATTTTACTTTTGTATTACACTTTGCAAACATTCATCTGACATTTTTCAACTATTCAGCTTAGGTCCACTTTTTGAACTCCAATTCTTTAACCCATTTTACTTTATAAAAGAATCCCAATACTGGCATTAATCTCTTCTCTCTCTTTTTTGTTAGTTGGAGGTCAGATCAGATTCGATTTATTAGACTTTTAGATTAATTTTTTTAAGTTATAAACACTTATAATTTTGAGGCATATTGATCGTTTAAGTTCTTTTTAGAAGAGAGGAGGATTCTTTAAATTTATGTTTTTTTTACATCTCCACTACGCCTATGAACAAGCTAGTGTAGGATTGTGAAGCAATAAACATAAATAAACTTGCTTAAATTAGTAGGCTATAAATTAATAATCCATATTATTTAATAAAAAATCAATCCATTGATTTCATGAAACATGTATAATTTAATAATTATAATATCTATTATTTAATATAAATTATTATATACCTACATATAAATATTAATTTATAAAATCATTGTTTCCTATATAAATTTCATGTACATTATTTATTTTTTATAGTTATTTATATCTCGATATGTATATAATTAGAACATACTTTATAATTTATAAGAAGTGAAATATTTGAGTAAAATATACAAAATTTCCTTTATTGATAAAAAAGTATTCTTTCATAATTTTTTTATATTAATTATACAAACTACATAAAAATATATAATAAAATATGATATTTTTAAGTAAATGTTCTATAATTTAATAACCGCTATTGTTAATATTTTTTTCACGGATTATATTAATTTAGAGAGGTTTTACTATATAGATAAAGTGCCCTTCAAAAATAAATATAGACAGTGTTTAGGTGACAATTATATATTCATTTAAGTGTATATGTATTTGAAATATATAGTTTAAATGTTTAAATGATAAAAATTAAATATGTAGTGTCAAAATGAAAATATAACTTTTTTTAGTTGAGGGTAATTGAAATCGGGACTGACGAGTGAATTATATATGCTTCTGTCATTACACATCGAATGGAGATATAAATGAGATATGTAGTAAATACTATTACTCTTAATTAGTGGGCATGAATAAAAGAATATTGGCAATTTTTAACTAAAATAACTAAATTTTAAAAAAAATATCCAAGAGTGCATATACGTTTTGCGGGTGGAATGAGTATATACATTTTTTTTCCTTTCTTCTTTCTTTTTTTTATAGTAGGAATGAGTATATACTTTACTGTGACCAATTGGGAGGGAACATATAAAGGAAAGAAAAGAGATTATATTTTAAAATACAGCACAACCTCTCTAAATTAATATGATCCGTGAAACAAAACAATATTAACTAATAGTGGTTATTAATTTATAGAATATTCATTTAAAAATATCATATAATTTATTATATATTTTTATGTATTTTTTATAATTAATATGAAGAAAAAATTGCAAAAGAAAATTTTTTTATCAATAAAGGAATTTTTTGTATATTTTACTTAAATATTTTACTTTTTATAAATTGTGAAGTATTTTCTAAATATATACATGTCGAGATATAAATAACCATAAAAAAATAAGCAATATATATGAGTTTATACAGGGAACAATGATTTTATAAATTAATATATACGAGTAAGTATATAATATTTTATATTAAATAATAGATAGTATAATTATTAAATTATATAAATTTCATGAAGTCGGTGAATTAATTTTTTATTAAATAATAAAGGTTATTAATTTATAAAATATCAATTTAGAGATTGAACTAGGATTTTTTTTTTTTTTTTTTTTTTTGTTCGTTCGTTCGTTACCACATCGTGTGCGGATAGGAATAAAATTGAATGAAAATGTGACAAAAATTTATTAGCGAGAGGTACAGTTTGGTCCATTAAACTTATAAGCATAAATTAAAAAGTGTCCACCATGTGGGAAGGCTGGGAATGACAATGATGCAAATGTAAATGTACCCCAGCAAACATAATGGCCAAACAAAGGAGAGTATGGTAATAGAGTAATTATTGAAAAGATGGGGGTTGAATAGTGGAGATACCATTTATGGGAAAATCCCAAATTCTGTCAAAACTAGCCACTGACACTGCTACCCAAATAAACTCTACACTGACTCGTAGGGGTGAGGAGAAGGAGAAGGAGAAGGAGAAGGAGTAGTAAGGCATTGGAAATTGTACCCCAGGTCCCCTCTCACCCTATCATTTACTCCAGAACCCACTTGGCCCCACTTTCTATATCACTTTAATGAATTTCAGACTTCTTCATCATTTCCAATTACATTTGTGACCCCAATGTCATGATTTTCGGTTTTTTATTTTATTTTATTTTATTTTTCTGGAAATTTCTTCCATTGCCATTCTTGATTATGTACCTCGTTTAGGTGGGTTTTACTTTGTGTACTAGTTCGGTTTGATTCCGTTCGGTACATACTGAACCGAACTGATTAACTTTCGGTTGGAAAAATATAAAACAAACCACCCCTTGAGTCAAAACTGATTAATTTGACTTTTAATACTTTTTTATTTTTTCAAATTTTTATAAATATTTATTAAAATATTAATAAACACATGTATTCTAATGTAAAAATAAAGAACACCTGAAATACAATAATATATAATAATATATATCTTTGGTCGATTCTGTTTTATAAATAAAAAACTGAATTGAAAGTCAAACTTTTAAAGCCAAAATCAAATTGAACTGTCTAATCAAACTAATCAAATCATTTTTCAAAAATCAATTCGGATCAATTCGGTTTGATGGTTCAATTTGATTTTTTGACCCCCAAATTTACATATGAAACTCACACTTATATGGACATGTCTATGGTTTAAAATCAAATTAAAATTAGAATTGATCTAGAAATTCTAGTTCCTTAGAATTTTAAAATAGAATTTTTCTTGCCTACTTTGTGTGTATTACACCAGATGGTTGGATAGACAGTGATTTTTAATTTTCAAATCCCAAAGTGTAAAAAATTAAAAAAGTACTTCACATTCATCTAATTATTTCAATTTTAGTTCTAAAACTAACCGTTCAATTTTGATTTCAAACCTCCTCTAAAAAAAATGATTTCAAATCCTACAAAATTAAAAATTATGATTTAAAGTTGAAATCATTAGTTTCGGATTCTATTTTTTTGAAATCAAATTAAACTTTAGAGTATGGTTTCAATATCTACAATTGTCGATTCAAAATCCACAACTGAATAAATCTACACATATGGAGCTTGTTATAGATACCACCCATGATGAATCATTACTCATTTTTAGCATTTTTTTTTCCCTTTTAATTCACACAACACAATAAATGAAAACTTCATTATCCTTTTTTCTTCCTCGATATAATTCTTTGATAATAAGTATTACCTACGGTGGCAATCTCATGATAATTTGTATCCGATTATTATTTTTATTGAATATTTGAAGGGTATGTTCTATGCTTATTGAGTCAATATTTAACTTTTTAATAGTTTATGTTTTTAGTAACGATTCATTGGTTTTTTTTTTATTTGGATACGAGGTAAAATAAATAATATCTATAAATTTAAAGGTAAATATTATATTACTATAGAACATCTCTAAATTAATACGATATGTGAAATAAAAAATATTAAATAATAGATGTTGTTAATTTATTAAATATTCATATAAAAATCACATAATTTATTACATATTTTTATGTAGTTTGTATAGCTAATATAATGATAAAATTGTGAAAAAACTGCTCTTCTTTATTAATGAAGGAAATTTTTTTATACATTTTGCTTCTTATAAATTATAAGGCATTTTATAAATATTTAAATTTGAGATACAAATAATTATAAAACACAATTTCTCAAAAAAAACATATAAAACACAAACAATGTATAGGTGAGTTTTTATAAGAAACTATGATTTTATAAATTAATATTTATACATGGATATATGATATTATATATTAATTATTAGATAATATAATTATTAAATTATACCTATGAAACAAAACTAGTGGTATAATTTTTTTATTAAATAATAGATATTAATTTATAAAATATCAATTCTTAGAGGTTCAAGCTATAGCATTATGAAATTTTATATTCTAGAAGACTACCATTAGCATCGGAGTGAGCGAAATTGAACCAAAGATCTCAAACTGAATATCACTTTTTCAATTTGATTTTAAAAAAATAATTGAAATTACGATTATTTTGATTCAATTCAGTAAATAAATATATAAGTTTAATATTGAATGGCTTAGTTTATGAAAAAAAGAAATTGAATTACATAGAGAAATCAAATCCATTTATTTCAGTTTAGTTCAATTTAAAATATAAAATCTCAAAAAAAAAACATGTTTGTTTAAAGTTTAAACTCAACCAGATAAATGAATGCTCACTTATTTTTAGGAAAATTGTAATGCATTCATTAATTTAAATAAATGAGTATAACTTAATAAAAAATATAAAATACATAAAAGATTATACATGGTTTTTCTTCTAATCTTTTTCATTTGTTCACTTTTAATTGACATTAATTACTTTGTACTAATATAATGAATGATAGAGAAAACAACTTTAAAAAAACTCAAGCCCAAACCTTATTAGCCCTAAATCCTAATTAACGTACAAGGTTTTCTTAAGAATCGGTGTTCTATTATAAAACTACACTCGTATGAATTAAAACTGATAGTGATTAATGTTAGTATCTTTAATTATTTTATAAGAAAAAGAAAGGTAGATTTAAAACTCGATATTTGATCACACTCGTATGAATTTTTAAAATAAGTCTTAGAATATTTACTATCTATATTTTTTTAAAAAATAAATATGCTATATATAGGGAAGTAATCTCATTCAGAAATGCATTAGGAAAATATTTTAGTATAAATAGTAATGTATTAACAAATTTTAAACATAAATATGAAATTGCAATAAAATTTCACCTTTTTAAGTTATAAATCAAGTATAGTACAAAGGACAAACCTGGAAATAATAACCTGATATGTATGGCTTTTATTATCTTAAATAATTTTGTGATATTTTAATATTTAGTATGAACTATGTTAAAAATAAAATCCTATTAAAAAAAGAGTTGGGTTATTTATATTTTTTTGCCTCAAAAGGGTTATCCAGTTTATAAAATTATTATATTAATTTTTGTCTTTATAAAATTAAATATTTTATTATATTTTGATAATTTATTTATAAGATAAAAGTAAAAGAAAATTATTTTAATTAAAAGACAAAATGTCTATAAGTTCTTTAATTATTCTTTTATCATATTGTAGCCCTTAGAAATCAGTTCGTTTTTTTATGTATAAAAACATATTTTTAAACGTATAAGAAGTGGAAGTATTTTGCAAGCGTATATGGGTCATAGATATGTTTATGCATATCCTACGAAAAATAAAAGAAAAATATCCAGGGGCAATTTTGGGCATTTGAAACTTTTTTGTAATGGCATGGCGCTGCTTGACGCACTAATGGCAGCAGATTTTTGCAGCACTTTTTGGAACCTTTTGACACGACTTACGGGGTGAGTGCCAGGCCATTCCTAGCCGTTGGATTTCTTTTTTGTCAGATTTCTTTTTTTTTTTTTATCTAAAATCACCATCTAACCTCTTTTAATCTATTTTTATTATTTTTCTCTTGCATTTTTTGGTCAAAAGCGAATTATATTTGAAGATTGTACACTGGATAGGACTTGACTTGAGCGAATCCTACTTCACCAAATTTGTGCAACTTAGTTATTATTATTATATATGGCCTTGATTTTTTTT
>CANYLF013183269.1:0-12742 GCA_948193215.1 Bocquillonia castaneifolia
AATGTTTTCACCATTTAAGAGCCAGTGTTTTTAGAACCGGACCGGACAGTGAACCGGTCTGTTAACTGGGTCACTGGTTTTACCGGTTCAACCGGGTTTTATACTTTATAGATTTAATATGTATATATTAGTATTCTATGTGGTATAAATAATTTTTTAAGGGGAATATAAATATATATAATTTGTTTTTAATGATATATATAATTAAATTTAAATTATTTAAAAGAAGTAAGAATAATTAGGAAAAAAACGTTGTTAATTTAATGCGTTGATTGTTATAAAAAAATGGGATAAGGTACAATTTCGCCTCTAACGTTTTAGCACAAGTATAGATAAGCCATTAAGCTTTAAAAAGGGACAATTTGCAGTCAATTTACATTTTTTTCAGTTCTTTTGGCCACTAAAACTAACGGGTGTCTTCTCTCCGTTAATTGAATGGTTAGAGGTTTGACGTGGCACAAGAGTGGGACCCATAGGTGAGAGAGAAGATGTCAGTTTTGTTTTTGGTTGGTGAAAAAAGCGATAAAATTCCCTCTCATTGAGATTAGGGTTTTTACACTTACACAACTCAAGCTAATTAATTAATCCAACCACTATTACAATAGAAGTAAAAACATAAAGAAAGCATCTCTCTCATCTTATCATCCCTCTCATTTGTAACCCTAGCAATCGAAAAAATTACAATAAGAAACCAACCCATTTGACAAAGTAAAGAGGCATAGCAAGGGCAAAAGTTGAAGGCGCACAACAACCACGTTTGATGACAAAGGACCTACAGTAGATTCTCAAAAAAGTATGTATTTTTTATTCTTGTATCTTTTTGACAAAGTGGTCCTGCTTGTAATGAGGTGGTTGTGGGATTATAGACATTGAAAATGGTGCTTTAATAGTTAAATATGAAAAATTAATTTTTGAGTTAAAAAAAATGAAGGGTTACAGACATTTAAAACGGGGTTAAAGACATTGAAATTGGTGTTTTAATGGTGTTTTATTCTTTTATTTTAGGCTTTAGTTGTGATTTTGCCGTTGATGATCATTTGCTTTAGGTGTACTGTTACTGTAATGTGCTAATTAATTTGTCTATAACTTAATTTTTTTTTGTTTGTTGAAATTTGTATTATGGATTATGGCAACATAACGTAGAAATAGAAGATAATAATAAGATGTAGAGCATGGAAGTTGAAAGAACATTTTTTTTTTCTTAATTATTACAGGATGGATGATTTATGTATTGATTTGCGTCTAAATTATAATGGCCAATAAACCAATGATGGTACTGATCTCTTTTATGAAAATGAAAGAGTTGAAATTATTGAGGTATATGATTGTGATTATTTAAGATATTCAAACATTGTTGAAAAAATACAAGGAGGACCCAGGTGTACAGAACCTTAAGAGTGTGTTTGTTCTTAAACTTGGTAAGAGTTTGACTGATGGGTTGTTTTTGTTACCTGATGATGAAACAGTTAGGAAAGTGTTGAATATAATCAGGAGGTATACTTGGGTTAGTGAAATTGAATTTTATGAAGACCATGACATGGACATTCCCATTTATGCATGACCAATTCCTTTATTGGAATGGCATGGTAATAATGATGCAGCTGAGGTGGAAAGGATGGGGGTGGAAAGGGATGGGTTTGAAAATGCAGAAGCAAACAATAATGAAGGTGGGGATGAGTTTGATAAAGGGGTAAATGAGTCTTTTCATGAGGCAAGTGGGGTTCTGACAACAATAAATAAAGGGGCTCATGTCACTGAAACAGCTAGTGAAAGGGAATTTTTATATTTTCTTTTTGAGTTTGGGTTAGGCAATGAATCTGAGGGTGGAATAAGGGAATAAAATGAGAGTGGAGACACAAATGAGGGTGGAGATACATTTGAGGCTGTAAGTGGTGAGTCTAGAACTCAAGAAGAAGGGTATACTTACACAACTCCAAGGGGGTATGTTTCGAATCAAGAAGAAGATACAGCTGCAGATGTAGAAGGTGAGGATGAGGAAGAGAGTGCTGATAATGATGATGAGTTCGATGGAGAAGGCATAGAAGTACCTCAAGAGAAAGATATCTTGCTCTGGATCAGAGAAAATAGGGAAGAGATCACAAAGCCCAGGCCGCTAAGGGTGGAATCTCAGGACAGAAGAAACCAGAGTAAATACTACAAATATCACAGAGACCATGGCCATACTACTGAGGAGTGCAGGAATTTACAGCATGAAATAGAGCGGCTGGTGTAAAAGGGCAAACTGAAGAGTTTGTGGGCAGTATAGAGCCAGAGCATAAAAGAGAAATAGAAGAAAAGAAAGAAGAGAGACATGAACCGCCTTCAGTAAAGAAAAGGATTGAAGGAAAATTTTGTGGGATCATAACAGAGGGAAACCCACTGATAGAGCTGCCAAAGAAAAAATAAAGACAACAGGTGTTCACCATTGACACCAACTTCCTTGAGGTATCATTTGATCACACAAATGCTGCTTATGTGAAAGAGCCGCACAATGATGCACTAGTAATTGAAGCTATGATAGGGGAATACTGGATGTGCAAACTGCTAGTGGATGAGGCAAGCGCAGTCAACCTGATGACCAAAAAGGCATACCTGACCATTGAAGGGGAGATAACAGCTCTCAAGCCAGTTAAAAAGCCACTTGTTGGTTTGGGCGGCAGGCCCATACAGCCTCTAGGGATAGTAAAGATGGAAATGCAGTTCGGCGAGGACCTTAGCCCCATAAAAATATTAAAGGTACCTTTTAATATTGTTGACATGGATCTGGCTTATAATGCTATACTGGGTAGACCCCTGCTATATGAAACAGGTGCCATTACAAGTATCCGGTACTTGATAATGAAAATACCAACCTCCAAGGGGTCGGTTGTGATCAGGGGAAATCAGTAAGCATCTCAGAAATGCTATACCGTATCTGAAGGAAGGAAAGATGAGTCACTCAGCATTGAGTAGATCATGACCCCTCATGTAGGAAAAAGAAGAACAGAGCCGGGTGATGTAACAAAGGAGTTTGGGATGAAAAAAGCCAAAGTAAAGATCGGAGGAAGGATGAAGCAGCAAACAGAAAAAGGAGTCACTGACGTTCTGATGAATAATTAGGATTTGTTCTCAACAGACCCGAGGGAGATAAAAGGAGTAAACCCGAGCATCATTACACACAAGCTCACGGTTGACCCAAAGGCAAAACTTATAAGGCAGAAGAAAAGGAATTTCAGTCTTGAGAAGTAGAGAATCATAGTAGAGGAAGTAAAGAAGTCAGAAGAAGCCGGATTCATCGAGCCCATCCAACATACAGACTGGTGTGCCAATGTAGTGCTAGTCAAAAAGCCTAATGGCAAACACCGGATGTGTGTGGATTTTACGAATCTCAACAAAGCTTGCCCAAAAGATAATTATCCTTTGCCATGTATAGACCAGCTGGTTGACTCAACAGCAGGTCATGAACTTTTTTTGATTATGGATGCGGCTAACGGGTACCACCAAATACCTATGAGCCAAACAGATAAGAGCAAGACAACCTTTTTCACAGATGGAGGAACCTATTGCTACAGAGTGATTCCGTTTGGATTGAGGAACACAGGTGCTACCTACCAGCAGCTAATGAACTATATGTTCTAGAGGTAGATCGGGAGAACAGTGGAGGTGTATGTAGATGTGATTTGATAATCAAAAGCAAGAGGGAAAAAGATCATCCTAGGGACCTCAAGGAAGTGTTTAGCATTTTCAGAGAGTTTGGAATGAGGTTGAATCTAGACAAATGTGCCTTTGGGATAAAAGCTAGAAAGTTCTTAGGGTTCATGGTCTCGGAGAGAGGAATAAAGGCCAACCTGGAGAAAGTGTAGGCTATATTTGACATGAAGCCGCCCAAGAATGTGAAAGAAGTCTAGAAGCTTAATGGCCGGATAACCGCCCTTGGCAGGTTTATGTCTTACGGAGCAGTAAAGTCCCAACCATTTTACCAGACTCTCAGAAACATGAAAAAGTTTGAATGGACAGATGAATGCCAAAAAGCTTTTGAAAAGCTAAAAGATTTCCTATCTTCACCGCCAGTTCTAAGTAGACCAATACCTGGTGAGCGGCTATACTTGTACTTGGCTGCCGTAGAGGAAGCAATTGCTGGTGTGTTAGTCAAGGAGGAAAATGAGGAACAAAAGCTGATTTATTATGTTAGCTGAGTACTAAAGGGGTCAGAGCTCAGATATCCGGTAATAGAAAAAATGGCGTTGGCAATTGTTGAAGTCTGCAAGAAGCTCTAAGCCTATTTTCATGCTAATACCATTATGGTGAGAACTAATATACTACTAAGAAAAGCCTAGAGCACCCGGAAGCATCGGGGTTGCTTGTTAACTGGTCTATCCAATTGGGGGAGCACATTGTCAGATATAAGCCTAGAGCTGCTCTAAAAGCACAGGTCCTTATGGATTTTATGGCTGAAATGGGGGGAGATAAGGGAGAGTAGATGAATGACAGTATTCCAGAGAAATGGGAGTTATATGTGGATGGTGCAAGCAATGAAAAAGGAGCTGGAGCTGGAGTCCTCCTAATAGGACCGGCTAAAATCCAAATTTTCTATGCTCTAAAGCTTATGTTTAAAGCAACTAACAACCTGGCAAAATATGAAGCTATGATAGCCGGCTTGTCGCTGGCAGAAGAAGTAAAGGCAGAAAACTTGATAGTATACAGTGACTCTCAGTTGGTAGTGAATCAAATAAATGAAAACTTTGTTGCAAAAGAGCCGCTAATGATAAAGTATCTAGAGAAGGTGAAGAAACTGTTGCAGTGGATTTCAGACAGAGACAGCTAGGTGGAAATATGTCAAATCCCTAGAGAGAAGAATAAGGAGGCAGATTTGTTAGCCAAAGCAGTGGCTGAAGGGGCAGAAGATTTCCACAAAATCCCATTAAGGGAGGAACTGACTGAGCCAAGTGTTGAAGGGGAAGAAGTCCTGAAAATAGCAGAGGTGGCTGAATGGATGAAACTCATCATTGCCTACAAAACGACAGGAGAGTTGCCAGATAACAGGAAAGAGGTGCAAAGGCTACAAGTAATTACTTCACTTTACCATTATCAAAATGAAGTTCTGTTCCTAAAAGCCAGATCTTATCCATGGTGCTACTGTGTATCAGCGAGAGATGGCCTACACTTAATGAGGGAAATTTATGAAGGAATTTGCGGGTCACATGAAGCAGCCCTTACGCTAGTTAGAAAAGCACTCCTGTAAGGGTACTACTGGCCAACAATGTACAAGGATGCACAGGGATTGGTGGAGAAATATAATAAGTGTCAGAAGCATGCTAAAGTAAGCCACCTGCCAGCTAGTTGTCAATCACCTATTGGAAGCCCCTGGCCCTTTGCTATGTAGGGAATGGATATCCTTGGTCTTTTTCCACAAGCATCAGGCCAAAGAAAATTTTTAATTGTGGCAATAGATCATTTCCCAAAGTGGATAGAGGCTATGCCAGTGCCCACCATCACCGAAGAGAAGATTGAAAAGTTCTTTAGAAATGAAGTTATCTGCCGGTTTGGAATCCCTCACACTTTGATTACAGATAATGGAAAATAGTTTGATTGTGAAAAATTCTGAAACTTCTGTGGCAATTTGAATATACATCTGCACTTCTCATCAGTAGCACACCCGCAATCCAATGGCCAAACAGAAAACACAAACAGAACTCTGCTAGAGGGGATAAAGAATTGGCTGGATGACTTAAAAGGTGGATGGGTAGACAAGCTCTACAGTGTTTTATGGGCCTACAGAACAACTCCAAGAAAAGCTACTGGAGAATCACCCTTTCATCTGGCTTATGGCATGGATGCAATGATTCCTGCAGAAGTAATATTCCCACCTTGGCGTGTGTTAAATTACAGTGAAGAAGAGAATGAAGTATCTGCAAAGATTAATAATGACCTACTGCAAGAAAGAAAGGAGCAAGCCGCCAAGTATCACGATAAGAGGGTAAGAGTCAAACACATTAAAGTGGGAGACTTAGTCCTACGAAGAGCATATGTGGTAAAAGGTAAGGTAGGAGTTGGAAAGCTTGAAGCAAACTGGGAAGGGCCTTACGAGGTGATGGAAGTGCTTGGCAAAGGGGCATACAAACTGGCAAACCTTGATGGAACTATCCTACCCCGGACGTGGAACACCAAACTAGTAAGAAAATAGTATCAATAGTTGTAGTTGTCTCATTCACAATCATCAATGAAACAGTTCAGGTTCTAACCATATTTTATCTTATTTCTATCATGTACAGCACCAATCAAATCACTGTAAGAGGCTCCAAGTTAGCCCAGGCAAAGAGGCCAAGTCCCATCAAACCGCTATAAGAGGCTCCAAGTTAGCCCAGGTGAAGAGGCCAAGTCTTATCAAACCGCTGTAAGAGGCTCCAAGATAGCCTAGGCGAAGAGGCTAAGTCCTATCAAATCGCTGTAAGAGGTTCCAAAGTAGCTCGAGCGAAGAGGCTAAGTCCTATCAAACCGCTGTAAGAGGCTCCAAGAAGTCCATGCGAAGAGGCCAGGTCTTACCAAACCACTATAAGAGGCTCCAAGTAGTCCATGCGAATACAAAAGTCCAACCAACCCATTGTAAGAGGCTTCAAACAGCCCAGGCGAAGATACTAAATCTCACCAAGCCGCCATAAGAGGCTTTAAACAGCCCAGGTGAACTGACAGTCTTACTAAAATAACCACAAATAAAGCATATAAATAACAGTTGCAAAAAACACAAGAGGTAAAAGTCATAAAGAAAAAATAGAGGCATAAGAAATTGCAAAGAAATAAACAATAATAATTTCATTCAAGTACTATGGTTCACAGAAATGTTCAAAGGAAATTACAAAACTAATCTACAATGTGGACCTCAGTCCCTTCATTTTCACCAAGGCTGGTTTGCGTGCCACCATCGGGTGTGACAGTATAGCCATCGACCAAAGGGTGAACATCATTTTGAGCCGAAGGAACAACAAAAGTTTCCCCTTGTTCAGTAACAAGAGGCAAAATTTCTTCGGACTGAGTAATTGGAGCTGGAAGAGCTGGAGCCAGATCTTCAACAGCAAGAGGAATCGAGGGTGCATCATCGTTACCTTCATCGTCATCATCATCTTCTTCATCGAACACATCATCAGTAAAATCTTCATCCATCCCGATGGCATTTGCACAGTTGTCCTATACCTTGTTACAGAGAGCATCAATGTCAATTTCTGCAAGCCGGAAAGAGACAAATGGAACTTTGCTGAAATGGTCTAAGCTTATTTGATTCACCTCTGGTAACTCTGCTTTTGACCTCACAGCCGCTCAAGCTTCCTCGACCACCCTTTTTCTGTAAGCTTTATAAAAAGCAATAAGCACCCGACTGGTCAAAAGATTTGTAGTCTCCTGTTCCTTAAACCGCTCAGCAACAACCCCATTTCTCTCAGTAATGAGGGTGGCATTAGAGGACTTCAGCTCAGCAATTACTTTTTCCATCTTCTCATGTTTACCCTGAAACTCCTCACATGTTTTCTACTGCTGCTCCAACTCAATAGTAAGTTGTGAGTTTTCCTCCTCCTTACCTTTCATCGATTCAGTAGCAGCGGTAATGGCCGGATCCTTAGTTTTAACTTCCTCAAGAGCCTTGGCCAAATTAGCGTTTGCGTTATTAAAATAAATAGTGATCAAGCTGCTTGATTTTAGAGCTTTAGCATGGGCCATACCCAGAGTTTCAACATGTTGAAGGGCCTGAAACATACGTCAGTATAAGTAAATAAGCATATAAAACTATGAAAGAATTATTTATCAAAATATTATACTTACAGAAAGATAGAGTTTGCGGGTCTCTCCAAGCAGTTTTGTTTCAGGGATCGCATGAACTTTTGCCATATCCATGAGAAGGTAAGCTACATCTGAGAACCGCTTAGCAACCCCATCATCCCCCATGGAAATTTGTTTGCGCTTAAGATGAAGCCAATCTCTGGCTAATATGGGTGCTCCAGATGCTTCATAAAAGACTTTCCTCAAAATGTAGGGGCGCTCAACTTTGTCACCACATACTGCATACCCATCAAAATAAGGAGCAGTAACAGATGAACCCGCTCTCTCAGTAGCAACAATGGCACCAGATGAGTGACTTTGAGCCGTCATTGGAGTAGGTAATGAATAGACAGCAGTACTGACATGAGGCATACCTGTATTATGGTAGCAGCAACACTAACAACTGACGATCCCAAATCACTATGACTAGCACAAGCTAATGTATTAGGGGCAACTGAAGTGGTACTAACAATTGCAGCAGTTACCCTAGAGCTAACGGCAGGTGCCGATGCAATAGCGGTCACGGCACCAGAGGTCCTAGCCCTTTTGCTAGGTCTTGAAGGAAGAGCCGTATCTATAGACATTCCACCAAAATGTTTCATCTCTACAATTAGCAAAGGAAAAGAACAATCAATTAAAGGAAATCAAAAGTGAAAGGAGAAATAAATAAATACCATATGCAATGTCGGCTTTAGCGGCTAGCTTAGCTATCAGATTTGGATCGGCTTTGGACTAGCTAAAGGAAGAAATAGGGCTACCGGGATAGTCTAATATCCAGATTTCCTTAGAAGTTTTCTTAGGTCTAGGAGGAGACGGGGACAAGGGAAGGGCATTTTGGTCATATCAACATCGACTAATAAACTAGCCAACTCAGGATATTCTTCACTGACAAGCCGGTCAGGAACTCTTGTTGTTCCTATAGCCACTCTCTTAGAAGAAGATTTTTTAGAAGAAATCAACTTAGCGAGATAACTAGTAATCTGCCGATCCAAAGTCATCCCATTACTAAGACAAAGAGCAGCAAACGTTTGTAACTCTACCCGCTCTCTCTTTGTAAGTTTTTTCTGGCTAGAATGAACACCTACAACCCAATTGCGGGGTAGAGACTGAAAGGCATCTGCGTGTTTCACAATTAAAAATCTATTCTTTATGTTATGAACCTTAGGAGGACTACCATCCCAAAATCGGTATGTTGCACCGCGCCAAGAGGAAGAAATAAACATCTCCTTCTTGCGGCAGGTCAATTTAAAGTACTGTAAAAACCTATCTACAGTGGGTTCAACATTACCCTATCTATGAGCATGCAAAAACCCTAGAAAACTACGAATTGAGTTAGGGTGAAACTGACATAAAGGAACATTAATTTTTTGCAAAATTTTAACTAGAAGGGGTTCTAACGGGAATCTCAAACCGGCCAGTAATTGACTAGCATAAACAATAACCCTATCACTACCTAAAGAATTTGAAGCACGACATTCAGCACTGGGACGAAGATAAGAATAACTCTAAGGAAAATGATATATATGAATAAAATTATGATAAGTGTTCAGATCAGTGAAAATAGATTTCTGTTTCGACAAATTAGCCATCATTTTATTAAAACCAGTAATATCCTCAGGAGAATTATCAGGTAAATCAACAAGAGCCATTAGAAAAAAAACATGTTTTACTCAAAAGTGGCCGGAGAAGCAAATCAGCAAAAGCACTGGTGAAGAAAAAATCTCAAAGGCAAATACCGAGAATAAGCAGGGAGAAAGAAAGAAAAATAAAGAAAAGTAAGAAAGAAGTCAAACAACATAATTTATAGGAAAGGGAAAGAATTCAGGATAAAATCAAGTCCGTACGATCAAATCAAGATCAACGGTGGAGAAAAATAGAAAGTCAAAAAGACACTGGCACACGAAAGGTTAAAATGGCAGGAAATTAATGACAGTTATTAATCACGAGTAAAGAGGAGACACGTTTCCTCATAAATGGGGCAATAACTGACAGATGAAAGGGCGCCAGAAATTTGAAAAGACTAAAAGTAGCAAAAAAATTTTAAAATTCAAAATTCTCTCACTACTCTAAGCAGGTCTACATAGCATAAAGAGAGAGAATCTCAAAGATAAGATTAAAAGCCCAAAAATTTTTTAAGCCGCCAAATTTCATACCACAAGCTGGTAAAAAATGCGCGGATATGTATATTACACTTAAAGACAAGCCGCATGATTCCCATGAATTACAGCCGCTTAACTTAAGCGCGGATAAACAAAAGCAGAAACCGATGCTTATCAAACCGCAAAGAAGTCATAAATAACTTCCCATACTTGAGGGGGGAGTACTGATAGAGTAGTAGATATTGGGCAAGAATTAAGCCCAATATCATATAACAGAAAAATAGCATCTTTCTAGAAGACTAAGGGAATAGGGGACCCGTGGGACACTTGTAAGAAATCTAGCAAGTGCTCCCAAAACCTTAGATTCCTTGAACATATTATATAAAGAATAGTATAAGGATATGTAAGGTAATTCTATTCTTTTAAAACCCTAAACCCTTCTATCCTTTAGTCTCTTGGTCTTATTCACTAACTTAAGCATCGGAGCACGAACGGAGCCACTTATTCCCGTCATATTCTGACTTTGTTTTTCTGTGTGCAGAGACCTGCAAGACAAGCATATAGACCCGGAGATTAAGGACAGATACCCGCATGGACCACTAGATCTATCAGTTCGGCTTGAATATGTTGAGTTTATTCATTATTATTTTAATAATAGTAAACAAATACTCGATCCGTCCCAAAAAGACGGAGAGTTTTGAAGATTTTCTTATTCCAAATTATAAACAGTAATTTAATATACTGAGTGATTAAATGTCATATATACATTATTTATCATGATAGTGGACTTCAATTTCAATATTAATTTAAAGGAATTGATTTATTAAACGAGAATGATAATTACTTTTTCTTAACAAATTAATGCATTTTATCTAGTAAAATTAACTTACTTAATATTTGTGCTTGTTCAAAAGTGTCTATCTTTTTGGCACTGATGGAGTAATTATTTTACTTCATTTTTATTGTTTTCAATTTTTTCTTCTGCGATAGTTAGATCATTTATATATATATGTGTGTATGTGTACGCGCCATATAGGGCTCATTATGATCCACGTCTGATAACAATTCTTGAATATAATGAATAAATATTAGAGTACCGTACCCTTCAACTCACTAAAAAAATTAAAATAAAATCATGAACATAGATATATAATTGTAATATATAAAGTCCTACAACTCCGGCCAAGCACTTGAGTTTGCTCGTGAACAAATTGAATAATAGCTACTACCTAATCAGCAATTTAAGCTCCAATTGCAGAATGGAAGCTGATTTTACTTAGGGACATATATAAGCTATTAAATTATAATGAAAATTCCAGTTTAATTTCTATCTCATTTTAATTCTTAAATTTTAAAAGATGATGTAAGTATACCCCTACCAATAAAAGTTAATAAAAACTAATGTTTTTACAAAAGAAATTTTTTGTATGGATCATGTTTCATGAGTGAGACAATGAATTAATCTAATAAAAAGTTGACATGTTATTAAAATAAGAAAGATATATCAGTTTTCTATGACAACTTTTTGATATTTATTAGAAAAAAAATAAGACATATGATAATATATAAAAATGTGATTGATTAGTTCACAATCCCAATTGTGGGCCTTGATCAATCTAAGCATTTCCCTCTACAAAATATGACTCACTAGGATGTGATGTGCATTGATAACAACCGAAAGACATTATTGTTTTTAAAAAAGAGATTTTCTGGCTCATTTTAATAGGTTATATTTTTATAATAATAGTTATTTTAATTGTCATAGATATTCAAGTCGTACACTTATGAGTTTCATTTTATAAGATTATTAGGTTACCTTAACTTTTATTTAAGGTTTGTGTTTTTTTACATCATTTTAAAACTTTAAGGATTAAACATGAGATATCTTAAAGTTTAGGAATTTAATTAAAAATTTCATGAGCTTATAAAAGAGAAATCAAGGTGAAGAGGAGTAAAGGCAAAGAAAATAAGGGAACCTAAATATGTTGGTGGTGGAGATTTTAGACTAGAAGTTAAGTGGGATCCACATCATATATCCTTAAAAGGGGTAAGACTATGACTATCCAGTGGACCAAAAGACGACCTTACAATAAGCACATTACACGTGTAAGCTTTACACAATTGCTGACACGTTTTTGTCTGTGTCAAATGTGTGGGCGGCGGCCTATGCATTGCCAAGCAATATTTTTATTCCAATAAAATATTTTTACAATGTGAAAATTGATTTTGGACATATATGCAAGCTTGAAATGGAGATTTTACATGGAAATGAGGAGTAAATTTTAACAATAGTATCTCATTATCCCAATAATATTCCCTCTTTCATTACACTTCTTTAATTTTAATTTATAGTGGATTGTTTTTTTCAAATTTAATTTAATAGGAACAAAACTTCTTGTTGTTAATATATATATATATATATAGTCATCAGATCTGCAGATGTAATTTATAAATTTTTAATTTTTTTTGTATTTTTTACATAAATAAACATACACAATAATGTGATGATATTTATCAAAAAAAAAAAACATTAATGTGATGGTGTTTTTTCTTTGAGAGGATAATGTGACGATGATGTTGATGAAGAAAGATTCATGTGTTATAAAATTGAAATTGAAGTAGTTTCTCATTATAAATAATTAAAATTAAAAAATCATACCGAAAACAACTATCAAAAGAACCATCAATAAAAATTACTATCAGGATAAGGTGTATGGAAATGAGTTAGAAAGATCACGTTTTGGATAAGTTGTCTCACTATTTCAAGATATTGGAGGGCTGAGTTATATTGGTATTTTGTGAGTAATAAATTATTATTTATTTTATTACCCATATTATATTTAATTAAAACTTAAATT
>CANYLF013183834.1:0-14836 GCA_948193215.1 Bocquillonia castaneifolia
TTTTTTTGCTTCAGTTTACTTAACACTGTTTTGGCTCTGTGATTTAGTTCTACTTTTGAGGAGGGTAGGTTCTGTGAGACATTCCACTCAAATGCCACTGGTTGGAGATGTTGTGAATCTTGTGGGAAGGTGAGTAAATTAGTCTGCATTATTTGGATACTTTCTAATGCTAAATTATTTGGTTCAAGGCTGGCTTAATTACTTATTCTGTTTGTTAGCATAAATCATCTCATTGTTTATTTTCTTTTGCAGCGAGTTCACTGTGGATGTATTGTTTCGATTCATGCATTTATACTATTGGATGCTGGAGGGGTTGAGTGTATGGCATGTGCAAGGAAAAATGTGGTTTTGGTACGGATACCTTCTAATGAAAATTGCAACTCTTCTGTATTCTTGTTGTCTACTTATATGTGTGTATATATATATATATATATAACATGCTGAAAATCACAATTTATATGCCAGCCAGCAAGTACTCCATGGCCACCTCCTCTGTTTTATAATACTCCATTATCTGAGAGATTTAAAGATCCTTCTGTCAAAAGTTGGAGTCAGCTAGCTGGATCAGGTCCTGTGCCATGGCGGCAAGCACCCAGTTTGTTCAATTCCTCTATTTCTCATTCTGAGCTGCATCCAAGGACACTATTTGAAATGGACCGGCTGGCTACTGGTGAAAGGTCATCTGCCTCTTCGCTGGAGAAGGGGAGAATGGATGATTTCTCTGAAAGATCAATAAATGGGAGCATGAAGCTTGGTACACGGGATATACATGAAAATGGGAATGCAGGTATGAATACTTTACCTGCTATTCTGATGTTACTTCAGGGATAGGAATCTATGGTGGTTTGGTATTTCCCCATTGCTGTGATGGAGCAAAAATATGTCCTGCAAACAACAGAGTTGGCTGCCAAACCTGATGTGATTATTTTGTTGCAGGAGCCAGCAGTGAGGAGAAGCCTGGTTCATGCTTAAGTATTTCACACCAGCCTTCTTTAAGGGAGGATCCATCTCCCGCACAAAGAGTAGCTATGCCTTTTGCATCTCTGAATGAGCCAAATAGTGGGGTAACAGGAAATCCTCTACGGCAACCTGCTCCACCTTTACTTCCAAAGCAGTTTCATGGTAATTTGAATAATGGAGTTGACTCATCAGCTGACACTAACATCCGTAATGTAAGGCCTCGAGTTGATGCTCGTGCTAGAAGCCAATTACTTCCCCGGTATTGGCCAAGGTTTACTGATGAAGAGCTACAGCAGATCTCTGGAAAGTATCCTTTGATTAAAAAATGTATGGTTCAAGGCAAACCGTGTTTATGAGTTATGATCCTTTTTCTTCAAATTTGTTATTCTGACTCATAAAGAGGGGTGTGACTCCAGGGGATCAGCTAACCTCTGTTGACTTTTGTTATGAGGCTTTCCCTTTCCTTTTCTTTTTAATTATGCAATCTAAAACCTTAACTATTTCAAAGTTCAAATTCTGTAATCACCCCATTGTTTGAGAAAATGTTGAGTGCAAGTGATGCTGGGCGAATTGGACGCTTAGTGCTGCCAAAAAAATGTGCAGAGGTTAGTTCTCATACTTCCCTTTTTGACCTTACTCTTCATCAAGCATTTTCAGTCTTAAGCCAATTGGTTGTGGTGGAGATTGACTAGATGGATATATGACCAAATCGTATGATTCTTTTACAATTTTTTAGTATGCTGAGTTTTCTTGAATGCTCTTAGAGGCTTTCAAAACCTGCTAGTTTGTTTTGAAGGATATTTAGTAGACAAGGGAATTAATGAACCAAAAATAATCACCAAGTCTTCATTTGTCATCCCATTACATACTCTATTCATATTTTTCTCATGGTTTCTTTATGTGAACCTGTCATAAAGATGAATATATATTATTTTGTTTTAACATAAGCTTGTGTTTGATGGATGTGCTATTTGACGCTTGTGAAACCTTATATTTTGAGGAAAGCTATCATGTGACTACGATAGCTCTGTCTGACCACGTAATTGCATTTAGTTTATAGTTATAGTAAAACCTCCATATAGTCATATTGTTGGGACCCTATAAATTTTAATACTATAAATAGGTTATAACTTAATAGAGTTTTGGTTAAAAAATTATTTCATATTTGTATATTACTTCTTATAACAACTTATAAGAAAAAATACAATATTTTAAACTAATCAACTTTTAAAATATCTAAAATTATGATACATAGTCAGAAAAAAAATATATACTTTTGCATCTATAAATGGTAGTATAATTTTTTTATATAATTTGGTAAGGGTGGGTCTCGAACTTGAGACGTTCACCCTTATTCACATTATTAGTACCAATCCATGTGGTAATATAGTTATTTAAAAGGTTAATTTAAAATTCAGAACCTTTTACTTTTAGAAGTTAGAAATATTTTAGTTACAACAAAACGTTCATTCATGTTAACAAACTGTTCAACACTCAAAAATTCAAGGATATTATAACTACACAAAAAAAACATTGTACTAATTAAAATTATATATATATTTTATTCTAGATAAAATTATATATATATATATATATATATATATATATATATATATATATATATTCATTCTTTTATGGAGGTACTTTTTATCAAAATGGGACTTGAAGTTTTATAACTTATTACAATATGGAGGTAATTCCTGTCTACAACTGTCCCAAGTTGGGATCGGAATATTTTATTCTTATATAGAGTTTATTACTATATAGAGTATTCCTATATGGAGGTTCTACTATAGTGTGTTTTGTGTTCCTCTCTCCTTTTTGATTTGCCATCTTGCATTTTTTTTCTTTCAGATTCTTCAGTGCTAAATGCTAATATTCACTCACTTTGTAACAGGCTTATTTTCCTCCAATCTCACATCCTGAAGGATTACCTCTTAAGGTCCAGGATTCTAAAGGCAGAGAATGGATATTTCAGTTTCGTTTCTGGCCCAACAATAATAGCAGAATGTATGTTCTTGAGGGGGTAACTCCATGCATACAGAATATGCGATTGCAAGCAGGGGATATAGGTAACCACCGATATCAGAAGTTTCTGACTTTGATTTTTGGAATTGAAAATTGTTTGCTTTGTATTATATTTCTGTTTTCTAATTCCTTTGGATGCAGTTGATCTCTATTTAGTGTTTACTTTATTTTCTCAACGATCTGTCTCTTGCATATGGTCATATATGATCTGACTCATGGTGTTTCACTTATTTGTTTAATGCCCCTAAATCTTTGTATTTATTGCCAATTTCCTATGAATTACAGAATCATGTTTTGAGTTCTTTGGTATTGCAACTGAAATTTGTTTCTGTTTCACAGTAACATTTAGTCGATTAGAGCCAGAAGGAAAGTTGGTTATGGGATTCAGAAAGACGTCAAATCTTCCATCATCTGATCAGGTATGACTGAAAAACTGCCATGTGCCTTTTTAGGCTGTGTCTATGTTTACATTACTCGGTGTGCAATTGGAAATCACATCAATATGGAGAATGGAAGCCTCTGCACACTTGTCAACGGTGTTATCATTGGTATACCTTGTTGCTGTTCAGATTGTGTGTGATTAACTCCAGTTCCATTCTTCATAATGTGATGTGCCATGTATACCTTAAGCCAGTAAACTAACTCCACTTATGTTGCCATTTACAGGACAATGATACAAGCAAGACTGGTAATGGCGTTTCTTCAAATGGAGATGTTAGTATTACAAAGAATTTTATGCTCAAGTGGCCACATCGATTTAACTTTTTTTTTTTAAATAATAAAAAAAAAGAGAACTTACTCTAACCTCCTGGTTACCATAAACTAAACAGGCTGAATTGGCTGATCCCTGTCCTTGGTCTAAAGTCGACAAGTCTGGATACATAGCTAAAGAAGTTCTTGAAGCTAAATCTTCTACCAAAAAAAGGAAAAGTAGCACATTAGGTTCAAAGAGTAAGCGACTGAGAATTGAAAATGAAGACATGATAGAACTGAAGCTGACATGGGAAGAAGCGCAAGGACTGCTTCGCCCCCCTCCTGACCACATTCCTAGTGTTGTGGTGATTGAAGGATATGAGTTTGAGGAATATGAGGTTTGACTAATTCCTTGTTAAAATATTTCTTCCATTGATATTTTTCTCTGTTTTACCTGCCATCATGTGTGCATGAATTTGCATCAGCAGCATTATATCACTCGGGATTTCATGACTTTCATTCTATTGATTTGTTTTTTTTATTTGTTTGTCCTTTTCAATAACTCCTGAAACATGTATTGCACTTTAGTTTTGTTATGTAGCATGAGTGCGTGACATGTAACTTAGGTACTCTGTATTTCTGTTGGTAATGAAGACCACTTGACTAATCCTGGTTGAAAACCCCGGCACCTGTTGGGTGGCAGAAGATGCGAGATGTAATCTGGGGCTGCAAAAGACCTACTTTCATACTAGGGAATCAATATTGATCTGGTTGGAATGATGGTAAACTGGTCAATAGGGCAAGTAATTCTGACATGCATGAGTGAAACAAAACTGAAGAGTACAAATGAAACTTGTACCATGCACAGCCAAGAATTCCCAACTCTTGCAAACACCGCATGCTAACGGTCGTAACATTTGCATCTTTTGTATGTTCCCACCTTGCAAGTCGTCTGTTTTATTTTGATGTTCACGTCTGCTGTGGCAGGATGCACCAATACTTGGGAAGCCAACAATTTTTGCTACTGATGATTCAGGGTAAGTTACTTGAGCACTTGACGTAGTTAAGACTCTTCTCTCAACTCTTTTGTGAATTGATTATGATTATGGCTTATCGTATACCTGTTAATATGGTTCTCATTGAGGGTATCTGCAGCATGGGGTTTGCGGCAGATTTCTAGTGTCGGTTATGAAACTGAAAAAAATGAATAAATTTCAGTTAGTATTGCTATAATTTTGTCCCTTTGGGGCTAATATTCTGTTTATTTTGTCAGTGTAAAGGTTCAATGGGTTCAATGTGAAGATTGTTATAAATGGCGCAAGCTGCCTGCCGATGCTAATCTTCCCTCCAAATGGACATGTACTGGAAATTCCTGGGATCCAGAAAGGTATACTAATTTACTCCTCTTAGTACGAGTCTCTCTGTAAATTCTATGATGCATGGTCAAACTCCTTTTCATTTTTCCTTTCTGGGATTCAGAAAGGTATACTAAATTGTCTTAAAGCTCTGACGTTTTGTGTGATGCATGGTCAAACTCTTCATTTTTTGTAATCTCTGCACAAGATATGAACATTAATTGTTAAACTGTCATTTGAAACACCACAAGTTATGCTAACAGACTGGTGCTTCTAAGATGTGTGTTAAAGCTTTTAAAGGGTGATTGGACTTTGTTACATCTCATCAGGAAGGAGTATTGGGCACTTCTAAATGGGTTGTGACTTGTTAGCATGTGACGTGTTTAATCATGGTACATGGTAAAATAATGCACTAACTAGTTTGTACCTTCCTTGCAAGATGGAAAAGGAGCTCTGTAAAAGTTTGACGTTATTTTGCCACCCATGAATTGAAGCCTCCAAGTATTGTACTAATATATTTATATTTCTTCCATAGATCAATGTGTACAGCAGCCCAAGAATTGACAACAGAACAGATTGAAGATCTGCTACCGTCTTGTAATTTAGGTATTGACTTGGAATAAATTTGCAAAAAAAAAAAAAAAAAATTTCTCCACGTTCAACTTCATTTGGTGGATCAGGTTTGGTATAAAATACCACAATCTTGTTCTACTACACTTCTATTGTTCTTGATTTATGCATGCTGATGATTTCGAACTGGTCTTTTGTTTGAATGTTGGTAACTACCCAATTCGCAAATGTTATTATGGTCGTGAATCTTAGCTGCTTGCAAGAAAACGAAGGCTACTAAACAGGAAACAGAGAATGTTGAAGCACTAGAGGGGCTGGACACACTTGCGAACCTTGCTATTTTAGGAGAGAATGAGGTGCTCCCAACTTCATCACAGGCCACCACAAAGCACCCACGACACAGACCTGGCTGCTCCTGCATTGTATGCATTCAACCACCAAGTGGAAAGGGCCCCAAACACAAGCAGACATGCACATGTAACGTGTGCCAGACAGTGAAGCGCCGTTTCAAAACCCTAATGATGAAGCGTGAGAAGAAACAATCAGAGAAAGAAGCAGAAACTACAAGGAGAAAGCAGCAGCTACCTTTGCCTGAGAAATTGCAGGATGATGACCCCTCACCATCTAATAACAATGAAAGTAGCAGCCCTAACAAGAAAAAGGAAGTAAATGATGGTTCTGACGATGATCCTAACCGAATCAAATCTTCCACTTCACCTTTTAAAGGCCAAATTGACCTTAATATCCAGCCAGAGCGAGAGGAAGAGTTGTCACCTGGTTCTGATTCTGGAAGCATGATAAAAATGATCCAGGACGCCACAGAGAGGTATTTCAGGCAGCAGAGATTTTTGAGCTCTGATGACAATGTTCCAGTAGGTAAACAAACACTGGCAGGTCATGCAGCGGGTGAAAAAGTTAGTAATGGTGTTACATTTGGCAGCAGCCATCAAGATTCTGACAAAGACCGTCCTACGACTTTCTCAACAAAAGTGTCTGCATCCCCTCCATCGACATGATAGACATTTACTTCTCCCTTCCATTGCTATCTTGACCATCGATGTAGGACTGGGGAGCTGGATGTGAGATGCTTGTGTGTGTACATTTCCACAACAGCACAGTACTTTGGTCTGTACATAAACATAGAGGTAGGAAGCAGTTAACACGGTTTAGGAACCAATAATTTTGCTGATTTATATACTATAATTTGTTATTTTCCAGTGTAATGTAAGCAGAAGATTCTGACTAGTTAGAACTTTAGATCCGAATGAAGATAATATAGCCTATTCAAGTGGGTGGTAGGTTGAAGCTATGTAGTTCATTCTAGGAGCTCACCGCTACTCATTCAGGATCACGGAGATTGTAACTAAGCTGTGCCAGTTTTTTTCACTTGGTAAAATGAGAAATTGCCTTCAAAGTATTTCCTATTTATCTTTTTTATTTATCCCCCATTAATTAATAGATATCCTGTTTGCGTTAAAACATTTTGAGCATGTCTTCGTTTCGTTGCATGCGTCAGGCTTTGCATTTTGGATTTAATTATGCTTGTTAAATTTAAATGATCAAACTTAAATAGGTTAAGCTATGTTTTCTTTTTGAATTTTAACTCGTGCTATGCTTGAAATTGTGTTTGGAAAAAAAATCTGCTACTTCAACCTTTTAAAAATCTAGTTTCTTGTTTTGAGGGGGAAAAATATCTAGTGTTGATGCTTATTCAAAAAACAGTTTACAAAAACTTAAAAAAAAAAAAAGATATTAGATACAACTAAATATTCTAGTTAGTAATCCCTTTGCTTTGTGGTTGGGATGTATGTATTGAACTTGTGAGTTCCATGTTCAAATCCCCCTTCCTTAATAAAAAAGAAATATTCTAGTTAGTAATTATAAGGTGAGAAATATTGTTATAGTTAATATTCAATAAGTTAATAATTCTATTAATTAATAAAATTTTAGGAACCAACTTTATTTCACAATGTATATTTAATAATTTTATTACTCAATAATCAATAAGTTTTATATATTTAATAAATTAGTATTTCTAATAATTAATAACTTTCTAGTCCACATCAAATATATTAATTATAAGAGGGTTCACTATATATATATATATATTAGGAATATTGCATATACATATAACTTTAAATTTAATTAAGAAGAATAAATACATAAAATAAGGGATTCATACTAGAGTGTTTTTTTAGTAACTAAAATTTTCGAACCGAAATGTTAATCTTGGAAAACATTTTCAACAAATCTCTAATTGTAGCTTTGTGTCCGAGAGGAAAGAAAAAGAAGACCAAGTCAATAAAAAACCAACTTTGCAATGTTTGCAAACAACCTTTCAGTTAAGCTTGGCTGGTCCTGATATCAAAATCACTCGAAGCCTCTCATACCCTTTTTATCTTTCACACCAAAAGTAAGTTACTTACCCAACATCCATTTTCATTTTCTAAGCTTACTCATCTCACGTTCATTTTCTCGGTGACAAGTTTTTTTTTTTTTTGTATTGTCACCTCCTCTCTTCCTCCTCATTAAGCAGCAGGTAATGACGAGGAAGATTAAAAAAAAAACTATTTAACTTTTCTTTTTAAACATCAGAATTGATTCCCCTCAAAACATCAAAGGTACAATATTTTTTTTACTAGGGTAAGGGTAAGGTTAGACAATTACATTTGTAAAGAACAGAGAGTAATCTAGAAAACAAGAAAGGAGGAGGGTGATTCTTAGATTGCTATTGTCAAGATGAACGATTTGTTCTCGAGCTCTTTCAAAAAATATACTGACCTCAAGCAGCAAGCAAATCTTGATGATATGGAGGCCGGTAGAGAGCCGATGAATCTTGATAAATTCTTTGAAGATGTGGAGAATGTTAAGGAGGACATGAAAACTGTTGAGAGGCTGTACAAGAGTTTGCAAGATGCTAATGAAGAAAGCAAGGTTGTGCACAATGCAAAAACCATGAGAGATCTCCGTGCTCGAATGGATTCGGATGTCGAACAAGTCCTGAAAAGAGCGAAAATCATCAAGGGAAAACTTGAAGCTTTAGAACGTTCCAATGCAACTGCAAGAAACATTCCAGGGTGCGGTCCAGGATCCTCCGCTGATCGAACGAGAACATCTGTTGTTAGCGGTTTAGGGAAGAAGCTGAAGGATCATATGGATCAGTTTCAGAATTTAAGAGCTAAAATTACGTCTGAATATAAAGAAACTGTGGAACGCAGGTACTTCACCATCACAGGAGAGAAAGCAAGTGAAGAAACAATTGAGAATTTGATAGCCAGCGGAGAAAGTGAAAGTTTCCTGCAGAAAGCTATTCAAGATCAGGGAAGAGGTCAAATTCTTGATACAATATCGGAAATTCAAGAAAGGCATGATGCGGTGAAGGAGATCGAGAAGAATTTGATTGAGCTCCATCAGGTATTCTTGGACATGGCTGCTCTTGTGGAAGCTCAAGGTCACCAACTCAATGACATTGAGAGTCATGTAGCACATGCTAGTTCCTTTGTCCGGCGAGGGACTGAGCAGCTTCAAGATGCCAGAGAATATCAGAAAAGCTCTAGGAAATGGACGTGCATTGCCATTTATGGTGGTCTTATACTCGTGGTTTTGTTGTTACTGCCACTTCTACCATCAATTTTGACTCTCCTGAAACTCTGAAAATATGTATACCATTTTCACATCAGTGAAAAAAAATTAAGCATCTTTGGGAAACCCTTCAGTTTAGCTCCAAAGATTGTGAATTTAATGTTTCAAACTTGCATTCTAACTAAACACAACACAACTTGTAAAGGTAGTTTGGGGGAAAAAAAATATATACATGTGTGTGTGTGTGTGTGTCTGTAATTAGCTCACGCATATCATGGAGGTAACTAATTCTGCTGCTAACGCTTCAGACTCATTGCATTAACCAATTTCTACTTACACACCCTCTAAAAAGGAGGGAAGTTTAACTAGAAATCATTTTGCTAATACCAGCACAAAGGTTAAAAGGCCATTAGAGGCATTAAATCACAATGTCTTGCCACACAAATGTATAGTTATTTGTCGAATATAAAAGATTAAAGATCCCAATCTAGATAATTTCAAGCCACACCAAATTCAATTCATCATACCTGCAGAAAATGCTTTGTCAAAACCAAAGTTGTTGAGGGCGCTAGGCGCTCTTAAGGTGCCAAGGCCTATAATTGCCCGAGGTGAGAGGCGCTACTAAGGCGCCAATTAATAAAAAAAATAAAGTATTAATTAAATATATAATATATCAAACGAAAGTAACTAATATACTCATCCTCTTTATCTAAGTTAATTTCCCTTTCTTCATCATCACTTTCCATGTATCCCTCTACTTCCTCTTAAGAATGTTTCTTATTGTTTATTGATTGATCTGTTCTTTGTCTTGCACTTTGAAACCTGATATTTTTCTTTATTTATATAAAATAGATCAGTCACAAAGAAAGTAAATTAGTATTTTTATAATAATTAATTAAATCAGTAATCATAAGAAAAAAAAGTTTCGTTTAATGTTAGAAACTTGTATAAGAGTTTGATGATTAAATAAATTAGTATACAAATATTTAATTTAATAAGGCAGAGAATTGAAAAAGTAAAAAAAAATCTAGATAATCATTAACATAAAAGTATACCTTAGTAAGTGGCAGCCTTCTTCTACAAGTAGTCTTCTGCCCTCAATAAAATTCCCTTTCTTTTTTTGTTTCTATACTTCTCTCCAAGTCTTCTGCCTTCAATCAAATTCCATATATTTTCTGATTTCTTTCCATATTTATCTTCAATCAAAGACACCTTAAATATGCCAGCCATCAATGTTATTTATTATTTTTGACCTTTTAATTTCCTATTTGATTTTACTCCCTCCATTCCACAAAAATTATCTTTTTAGAGTCTTTTTTTTGTCTAAAATTATCTATCGCTTACAAAAACCAATGAAGCATTAATAATTCTTTTTTCAACTTTACCCTTATCAACACTATAAATTACAATTATTATAAGTAATTAATGAAGAATGTGATAAATGATAGTTTAATCAATAAGGATATATTTACCCAAAATCTAGATGATTTAATAATTATACTTAATATGTGTACACAAATTTTAAAAGACAAATATTTTAAAACAGAGGGAGTATTTAATTTTGACCTTTTAGTTTCCTAGTTGGTTTTATTTAAATTTAAACTACCTTGATTTATGGGCCTTTATCTCGATTACAGATCATAATTCAATTAAATGTGATTTTCTTTCAAAAAAAAATGATTTTTTCAAAAGGCTGTCGCCTCATTACAGAGGTTCGCTTGAGCGCTAGGCGTCGCCTCCTTTAAGACACCTCGCCTGAATGACTCAAAGGCGCAACGGCACCACCTTGCCTCGCCCGCCTAGGCGAGCGCCTGGAGCGCTTTTAACAACACTGGTCAAAACAGAGCATGGCACCAGAGGTTACAAATACATTGCCGTGGGACTGTCACCTGCAGATTTGCAAGCATTTAATAACATACAAGACTTCAATGAAACTACAGCCAGCCAACTTCATTTCATTAACTCTGAAAAACATAAACATTTACTGTTACAAAATACTTGGCAACTATATGCATTTGTAGTCCGTTAAATGCATACAGCTAGCAAGTATAGAAAACTCCACAAATACAGAGCTGCTTGTAAAACAATGCAAGTGTCTGTCTCAGGATCATATCATTACCCTGTTTTGATGAAATTTTGTCCCATCACCTGGATTGCAAAAAATTTCTTTATCCAGCAACACTCCAACAAAATAACTCATGCTCTAAAAGAAGAAGCCATTTCTCATAAGATAAATTAAAAGATGAATGAATGTTAGAGCAAGATATACACAAGATAACACAACAAATAATCCCAACTTTACGGTTCAGCCATTCCCAAAATGTATATAAAAGCTGTTACAAAATTAGTAATTCTTCCAACTCATTGCTGATTTTCTACCATGCTGCATCAACAAATAAGATACTATGTATTGCAAGCCCAAACCAAATGACTGCCAGTTTGCCCATTAATCTACACTGTATTCAATCAAGTACCAGCACTAGGCAAAGCTGCCATAAAAGAATTGTATGATGACTCGAGATCAAAGTGAAGTTGCCGAGCCTGCTGCTCTGTTAACTCATCAGAAGCCCCCATCTTAGACAGCCTAGAAATCCACTCTTTCATCTTTACTTTCCCCTCGTAATCTGATGGCAAGATGCTCAATTTATTGAGCGAGGCTGAAAGGTCTGAGAGCAGAGGGTACACCTGATCCACTGCCACCATATTCAGCTTTAAAGAATCCATGGCTGTAATAAAGTTCTGCACACACTCTGCCACAATAGCAGCGGACGTAGTTCCTGAAGCAGCTGCAGCAGCTCGATGTTCCACTGTGGCAGGCACCCCAGAAGTCACCAAGCGGTTAATGGCAGCTGGACATTCCATCTTATACGTGTCCGCAAAGCGCTCAATGCTAGGAACTATGTCTTTCAATGTAGAAGCCAGGGTTTTAAAATGAGCGATAAGTTTCTGGCATTCAGCTTCATACTCAGACGAGGAGATGATATCGCGAATATAGGCCCTTTCAAGCTTCTCTGTGGCTTTAATTATGGCATAGAGTTCAGCAAAGTTCTCATACATTTCTCTTTCGCGCTTGTCGTTCCATAGCTTGACCTCCATGGGATATATGTATAAGCTTTAGAAAAAGTTTTATAGAAAATTCAACTCTCAACAGTTATATTATTAGAGTATGTGTGGAGGATTGGAGAAGAGAACGGGACACGCGCAAAGAGCACTAGTCTTCTTGGCTGAAAAACAATAAAAAAAACATTATTAGACAAAATATTGCTAATAGCAACCTTTCAAAACACAGATCATAAAGTCTCCAAACAACAACCGCAAGCAAGATCTACAGAATCAATCAATCAATATGATTTGAACATGTACAGTGACTTCCATGGGAATCGTAAACTACTTAACAAAATAACAATGGATGCCCAACAAAGCAAAATGCTTCATTCAATCAATCAAAATAACCAGTACTACTTAGTGTTGTACATCAGTAAAGATATCAAACTTCTAATCAAACAAAAGAATTACAATTCTTATCTAATCCTCCAATCACAATACACAAAAACAACTCAAACAGACCAGCGACTAGATCTTTAGAATGGAAATTAAAAACCCAGATCAAATACCCTTTTCAATTACTTAATAAAGATACAAAAAAAATTTCGAAAACTAATTACCTCTAGATCATCCTAAGACGCCAATAAACCCAAAAAAATATAAGAACCACCCAAAACAAAGGCTTTTCCTTTTGCTTTTTTTTTTTTCCTTTATTATATTTGAGAATAAAACAACAAGAAAAAAAAAAAGGGGCATATACATACAATATATATAAATATATGTGATTCGAGAGAAAGAGAATAGAAAAGGGTACTTACTGCAAGTGAAAAAACGCGGCTTTGAAACGTGAAGGCTTTTATCTTTCTCTGGGTAACAGAGAAAAAGAAAGAGAAAATCAAAGGAGAAATAAAAAAAGAGATTTTATGTATTATTATTATTAAGGTTGTGCTATTTCCAGGTCACGTTTTTATAAGTCCAAACCAATATTTATCCTTTGGACAATCTTCGCCTTCTTATCATAACAACTATTCTTTTGTCCAAAAAAAAAAATATTCTTTTAGCTGAACACAGATATTAAAAAAAATAATTTTACTAATTAAAATCTATTAATTTATTAAGAAAAAATCATTATCACACTCATTTAATAAATTAATTTCTTGAAAATAATATTAAAATTGAAGTGCACTACTACAATATATAGGAATGGAAAGTGTTTAATATCCCAAATTGAGATATCCTAATAGGGGCATTTTTATCTCTTAATTTAAGTTTGTTTATTTTTTCAATACTCGTTTATTAATCATCAATTTATAATTTATCAATTTTTTATTTATAAATTACATAAATACCCTTATTGGAATGTCCCAATTTGGGATGTTAACAATTATTGTATAGAAATATATGTGACATTTAATCACTTGATTCATTAAATTATTATCCATAATTTGGAATAAAAAAATCTTCAAAAATACGCATCTTTTTAAGACGGAGAAAGTAATATGTTCAGACAAAATTTTATCATCTTATCAGTTATCACCATTGGATGAGATCATAACCAATGATGATAAGATAATAAAGTATAATTACAAAGCAACCGTATAATTTACCAAAAAAAATTTAATTATTTTTTTTGTTGTGAATTGTGAGTCTTTGTGAAATTCAACTGAAAGTATATTAATCAGAACCTAGGAGAAACATTCGATGCATTCTAAAAGAAAACATCATATAAGCTTACTTACAATTAATAAAAAAATAAAATGTCTTTCCAAAAAAATAATAAAAATTTAAATGCTAATAGTTATTTAATCATATAATAATTTATTTTAAATAAAATAACCATACTTTACTTGTGAAAAATGTAAAAAAATTCAGAAATATGCTTTCATTTTTGCATATATTAACATCAGTTTTTGTATACTATAAAAATTCACTTTCATTAAATAAATGTTATTTTCTAAATCTAACATGTCATTTTTTAAAAAAAATGGGATAATTTATTAAGGAAGAAATGCATGGATTGTGAAAAAAATGAAAAAAATATATTTTTTCTTAGCTTTTCTTTTTTTTTTATAATAAAATAAGTTTACTTATTCAAAACAAAATAAAAATAGAAAACACCAATAATTTAACTAAAAAAACTATAGCAGTGCAATAGAAAATTATGTTATTGCTTTTAAAGGACTCTCAGGTATAACTTTATTTATCATTAGTCTTTATTTTTCAGCCTCCACCTATCCTAAAATCACATAAATTCATAATTTTTAATATCAGATAAAGAAAATCAAATTTCAACAATTCATATGCTCTTTAAAAACAATAACAATGGAAAAGGTATGCAAAAGGGGTATTTGGTACTGCAGCATAAAAAACGTCCTTTTTTATAAAAAAAATAAATTTTCAGTTAAAAAAAATACCGATGAAAAAAAAATGTGTATGTGCTTTTCTGAAAAGCATTTTTATAAAAAAAACAATTTTGAAAAGAATTAAAATAAATAATTAATTAATTCATAAAAATTAAAAAAACCTTTTTTTACCCGACAAACCCAAACAGATCTAAATTATAGCCAATAAAACCTACGTGATAAAAATTTAAGTGTTAAAAT
>CANYLF013186663.1:0-14577 GCA_948193215.1 Bocquillonia castaneifolia
AAAGCCAGGACATTCTTTTTCTTGTACACTATGATTATGAATCATTAAAGAAATAATTGATGAACTTAATTAGTTCGTGAGTTATAAATTAGAATCTTTTTAGCTAAAAAAGGTTATATGTATATTATAAATACATAATCCAAACTTTAAATAGCTAAGCTTTAGATTCACGTTTAAATTCACGTTTTTCAGGAACGGATCACAAATTTAGATTCACGTTTAGAAAGATGTGCTCCTTTAAACTCCCCTAAAATCTACATTGTAACAACCCAATATCAAAAGAAATCCTATTCATGTTTAAGAAATAATATATTTATTATAATTAATTATAGTTAAATCTTTAATAATTAATTTTGTTATGCACAGAATAATTAATATCTAATTAATCCTATGGATCTAACTTATATATTAATCGTAATAATTAATTTTATTATGTATGATAACAACAACAACACATTGCTAATGTATGTACATGTTTCCAAGCATAAAATCATGAGAACACGTACCTGGGAGTGATAGACGGACACTGTTGAGTCTTGACAACACAAGCATTCAACGGCATTCCACACGTTAGTAGTAAAGAGATGTCATCTTTCTAATTTTTCCCTTTTGAAGTGCTATATGAGGCAGTTTCTGACCTACTTTTCACTATTGCCAATTTGAACCCAGGTGTTCCGTAAAAAAAAAAAAGAAGCAGACTATAATAACATAATGAATTAAAAAAAAATTGAATACAAAGAAAATATAATAATAATAAATTAAAAGAAACTTACATAGCTTAAGTTTTCTAATGATGTATAGGTTTATATAGAGAGTTTAACTTAACTTATATATTAGAGTTTGATTTGAAATATTATACTTAATTATACTTAAAAAAGAATATATATTTATTATAATTATAATAAATTATTAAAATATAGTCCTAATTTTTGAGCAACTGATAAAAATACATAAATTATAAGAGATAAGCTTTAAAAAAACCTAATAAAAATATGCACAAACTAAAAATGAAAAGAAAATAGCTGATAAGATTGCATTGCTAAATTACTTCAAAAATAAAACAAAACATTATATTAAAATGCTAGATTTTAAAACTAAATGTATTAAACCAGCAATTATACAAATTAATTACGAAATAAAAAGAAGAAATAATACCATATACTATTTTTTTGAACTTATTTATAAAAGTGGATGCGTTTTTTTTTTGAGTTTTTATATCTAGAGATTGGGCTTTTTATGACTAGAGTTAGCCTTTTTAATTTTAGAGTTTGCATTTTAAAAGTAGAGCTTTTGTAAAAATATTCTTATCATTAATTAAAAAAAGAAAAATATTCTCAGAAATAGAGCTCCTCTTGTTTTTGCGTTTTCCGTTTGAATTTTTCTTCAAAATTTTTTATTATTGTTTGGAATTTTTATGAATTATGATTACTGTTCCAGGTTTTGGTGTCTCATTTCTTGCTATTGTTAATCCTGCCAATCATTAACAGAAACAGAGCTCTATATTATACTTTTAAAAAAATTAATAATAATGGTAATCATTAACTACCATATCAATTTGATTAAATTACTTGCCTGAAATGAAAAGAAGAAGCGTGAAAACGGCAAAATATTTGGTTTTCATTTTCATCGTTGTTTTGATTGTAGTGTTTGTTAATAAGTCAGAGTGCTCTCTGTATTGTAGTGTTTGTTAACAAATCAGAGTGCTCTCCGTTTTGATCTGTGAAAAAAAAGGCGAAATCTAAGAAGATTTTTGTCCTTAAGAAACAAGGAAAAGAAATCGAGAGTCCTAAACGTCATTCTCGTTCTGCAAAAAGAAGTAACTATTTTTTTCAGAGACCATTTTACTCTTTTTTTTTTCTTTCGTTAATTGCTCGACAATGGATTTAAATCCCTTAAAAGTTTTGTTCGTTTTTCTGGTTCTCGTACCGTACGTTATTTTTATCTTAAAAAATATTTCATTTTGTGTGTATATTCGTTGGGTACGTCTTTCGGTTTTTTATCATTTTAGATTTGCTTTGAAAGTATTCGATGAAATGTCTATGAGACCGTAGACATTTGATAGTATATCAATATTTTATTTATAAAACAAGTTTAACAGAAGTTTACTGAAAGTTTACCAGAAGTATATTATTTATAAGACAAATTATGTAGGTAGAAAAAAATGTCTCAAGAAAATTTAAACTTAAAATCTACTTTTATTATAAATATCTGATTGTTTACAATTAGATGCTTTTTTTATTTGCATATAAACAATAATATTTTCTAAGTGTTATTGAATTTCATAAATCAAGTAAATCTGAAGTATACTGTAAGTATATTAGAAGTAACTATTTATAAGACAAATTATGCAAGTAGAAAATATCATTTTAACAAAATTTAAAGTTAAAGTATACTTTAAATAATAATAAGACACATGTCACTTTACATGTGTGGGTCACATGTCATCTTTCATGTAAAATTACTAAGATACATGAAGACATTCTAGTTTGCATGTAGGATACATGGCATATTCATGTATATTTTAGAGGACACGTGTAAGGATACATGAAAGAAGTTACCACATAATAATCTACTAAAAGAAAATTATACTATTAATATTATATATCTATTCTTAATATTTACAATTATATGATTTTTTTATCTGCATATAAATAATAATATTTTTCTAAATATTATGACATTTCATAAATCTGGTAAACTGGAAGTTGACTGGAAGTTTATTGGAAGTTTACCAGAAGTATATTATTTATAAGAAAAATTATGCAAGTGTAAAAAAAATGCCTCAAGAAAAATTAAACTTAAAATCTACTTTATTATAAATATCTAGTCTGATTATTTACAATTAGATGGTTTTTTTTATCTACATATAAACAATAATATTTTTCTAAGCATTATGACATTTCATAAATCTGGTAAACTGAAATTTCACTAGAAGTTTATTGGAAGTTTACCAGAAGTATATTATTTATAAGACAAATTATGCGAGTAGAAAAAATGCCTCAAGAAAATTTAAACTTAAAATCTACTTTTATTATGAATATCTACTCTGATTATTTACAATTAGATGATTTTTTTTATCTGCATATAAACAATAATATTTTTCTAAACATTATGACATTTCATAAATCTGGTAAATTGGAAGTTTACTGGGAGTTTACCAAAAGTATATTATTTATAAGACAAATTATGCACGTAGAAAAAAAATGCCTTAAGAAAATTTAAACTTAAAATCTACTTTTATTATAAATATCTACTCTGATTATTTACAATTAGATGATTTTTTTATTCACATATAAACAGTAATATTTTTCTAAGTGTTATTGAATTTCATAAATCAAGTAAATCTGAAGTATACTGTAAGCATAGTAGAAGTAACTATTTATAAGACAAATTATGCAAGTAGAAAAGATCACTTCAACAAAGTTTAAAGTTAAAGTATACTTTTAATATTAATAAGACACATGTCATTTTACATGTGTGGGACAAATGTCATCTTTCATGTGTAATTTAGTAAGACACATGAAGACGTGATAGTTTGTATGTAGGACATATTGTATATTTATGTATATTTTAAGGACACATGTAAGGATGCATGGAAAGAAATTACCACCTAGTAATCTACTAAAGGAAAAATATACTTTTAATATTATATATTTATTATTAATATTTACAATTATATGATTTTTTTATCGACATATAAACAATAATATTTTTTTAAAAATTATGACATTTCATAAATCTGGTAAACTGGAAGTTTTCTAGAAGTATATTATTTATAAGTCAGATTATGCAAGTAGAAAAAAATGCCTTAAGAAAATTTAAACTTAAAATCTATTTTATTGTAAATATCTACTCTGATTATTTACAATTAGATGATTTTTTTATCTGTATATAAACAATAATATTTTTTCAAAACATTATGAAATTTCATAAATCTGGTAAACTGGAAGTTTACCAGAAGTTTATTATTTATAAGATAGATTATGCAAGTGGAAAACTTATAAAATTTTAATAATTGACATAATTACGTTCATAAATATCATTGACATAATAACTGGCTAGAAAGTTTAGGATACATATAACACATTGATGATTAAAATTTTAATAACTGACATAAATAATTGCAAAAAACAACTTATAAAATATCATTTCTAAATAGATTGTTCTTTTTAAACCTAAAAAAATCAATTTTTTCTGATTTATGATTAAAACTTATGCTATCTAATATGCAAAGAAAAAACAACTTGTATAGTTCAGAAGTAAAAAAATTACATAGATGAGTAATTTATTATTCTCTCTTTCTCTTAATGACGGTTTTTTTTTCTTGTTGCCGTTATTAATGTTGACGTTACTCCGTCGGACGTCATTTTTCGATTCAAACAAATACAGATAGAAGGAGGAGAAGAATGAGGAGGAGGAGGAAGGAGGAGAAGAACCGCGCGTTTCTCGTTTCTATTTTGTAGGAAAATCGTGTGTTTGAAGATAATCTCTATTTGTAAAAATAAGTAGCAGAAAATCGTAACGCTAGAAATAAAAAAAGTCAACGCTGTATTCTTAAAAACGGAATATTCAAACTGCGCTATAGGCAATTATTTTCAAAAAAGAGGGTACTTATGAAAAGACTCCAAATAAAAACAAACACTTTAAGGCCCATGTAATGTGACTGTATGAGGCGGAAAGAAAAACAAACACTTAAAGGCCCATGTAATATGACTCTATGAGACGGGACACAAAGACAATAAAATGTTAGGCGAGTTAAATAGTGTTTCTTCTTTATCCTCCTTGCTTTAAATGAAAAAGCTCTAAAACGTCATAAAATGTACTCCATCCGCCATTGGGGACAATATATTTTCATAATTTAATTTCATTTTTGCAATTTTAGAAGGACGGCTGGCACATATCAATGTTTCCTCCTGCCAGAGGTAGATGTTTGGTATTAACTCTTTAGGGGGGGTGACAAATGACCGAGGGCATGGGTCGGAGGCATTCTCGCTCGTGGGTGTTGCTTGCTATCTGTCGTAGAATCCCCTTACCTACTTGAATGTCATATATCATGTGTTTCGGATTATGAATCAATAATACAAGTAGCCCTTCATATTAATTCTGTGAGCGTGTCTATTGTTGTGTTCTTGATATGTGCCATAATGTGGCGAATCACCTATTGTGGGCTTGCTTAATATTATCACTGATGTGTGCCTATCTTTTACAGATTTCGTAATTGACCCTTGGTTGGCTTGCTAGATAGTGTTCGAGGCAAACGCCACACAGTCCCAATTGAAGGCATTTTACAGACATTTTCTCATGTTCCATCTAAAAAGATCCACATTTCTCATGTTCCATCTAAAAAGATCCACATCATAAAATGTACTTCCTTCGTCTCATTTAAAAAGATCCATTTCACCTTTTCTCATATTCCATCTAGGAAGATCCATTTACATTTTAAATGTACATTTTAACTCGATCTTCAATTTTTACCCCTTACAATTCTAAAAAGATAGTTTATTATTTTTAATACAATTTACAAGGCCTTCGAGATAAATAAGAAAAAAAATAATATACATTTATCTCTTCTTAATATGTATGAAAAGTGAAATGACGCTTAGATGGCACAAAGAGAGTACATTTTTTTTTGTACTTCCAGAAACTTAAAGTTTGCTTATTTTGTAAATTTTTAACCCTTTTTTATTGTTTCTCTATGTTTATCAAAAAGACAAAGGCCCCGAAGAAGAAGCAAGCTGAAAGAAAACAAATCAGAAACAAATAGGAAATCCTGCAAGCAAAAGAATCCCAGCTTGGTGCTTCGTAATATACATCGCGATATTGCAACAAGAAAAAAAAAGGAGAGATGCAGAATGACCTTAATTTTTATATTTATTAGAAAAAATAGTCAGACTCTGAGTCATAATCACTTAAATCTTCATCAACGTCCGACTCCAATCTATTTCCGTCATACAATATATAATCCTCATCCCAGCTTGGACAAGAACATGTTGCCTTTTTATCCTTCCACTCGGCTCCACAGTTGTAGCAAAACTCACACCCACATCTGCAAAAACAGCACAAATATGCATGTATTTATTATTGATGTCGACATGAATCTAAATAGTCATCAAAACACAAGGCAGCACAGTTTTCATTCACCCTTCAAGTTTTAAACCATGGCACCAAACAAACAAGCCTATGCATTCCAACATTTATGATATGCCTCTGCAACAACAGAGGTTCTAGGCCTCAATCGAAAAGGGATATGAGGTAAGATCAATGAAACTTGATTTCCCATTCCATAGTTCTGTTTTGATGTTAAATTATGAGAACTCAACTACATTAATTGAAGACAAAGAAATTAGGATCAAGTGCAAATCAGAAAAATGGCTGCCTTTCATTTTCTTCTTCAAAGTTTCAGTACAAACATTAATACATTGTGCAGTCTTCCATCCACAGTTGATATATACACCACTATCACTATCCTTCCTATTTACCTCAACTGAACTGATATCAAACTGGAAGGAAGATGAGTAACGTACCTGCAAGTCATGTGATAACAACCTTCAGCAAGTTCAATCATATGATTGCATTTGACGCACTGGCGCCATAGATTACTTGTAGCAAGCGACTTCAGTTTCACATCTTCTGCGGGCTTAGGACTCGATGCTTGGTAAAGACGGCATGTCTTATTAGTATGCCAGGGGACCTTGCAATTAATACAAAAAAGGCGATGGCATTTCAAGCATTTCCGAGCACTGTACCTTTCAGACCCATCAGAGACCTCATTTCTGGACATTAATGCTGAGCACTCAGGATATGGGCAGTAAATTCTCTCCGAAACAGGAATTGAAGCTTCTTTTATTCTTTGGCTCATTGTCTCTATTAATTTAGATGTCAAAAATTTCCTGCAGCTGTCAACAGTGAGCTCTGACTTACAACCTTCATGAGGGCATTTAGGCACCATGCCATGAAGCAACTTCACCTCGACATGCTGTTTCATACAAGAAAAGCAGTAACAATGCTGGCATACATCAACAGAAAACACTCGTTCAGCCTCCGTATCTTCTAAACAAATAACACAACTCTCCATAACAATCTTGCTGTGCCCTGATTCAGCAGGCCTTGTGACCTGAGAAACTATTGCATCTTTTGCAAGTTTAAATGCATATTTTATACTATTACGTGGCACAAGAGCAGACCTGCAGTATGCAAATTTTTTCTGAAGTGAAGACAGCTGATTCATTAACATTGCAACTTTGTTCTGCTTTGCTGACCATCTTCCAATAATCTGCATGGTATAATACAAATTCAAGTGATTCAGCATTGAACAATATTTTTTTTCTTTAAAAAAGGACAAACATATTGCAAGAAGTCAAATCAATTCTTCTTCCTAACCACTTTGTGGGAATATATCAGACTTATCAGCCAATTCAACAATACCATTACAATCCTAGATTTTCAATAATCTACTATTACAAAACTGGTTCTATCAGACCCCAATCCTTCAAACCACCACATTGCATCTTAGCGTACTTTATTTTTACCCTTTTGTTTGAATAGTCTAAAAAAAGAAAAATTCAATTCTACTTGTCAGTTCCATGTTTCTAAAATCCATATTTACTTTGATAGAATAAATTCTCTATAGCTAGAAGAAATGGAAAAAAAGAAAAGAAAAAAAAAAGACATCTTGAAGGAAATGAAACCATTTACAAGAATTCAATTCACATTATTGCCAGCATTGAAGTAGTGTATTTCTTTCATGCTTTAAAAGTCTATCCTAAAACCAATTCATAATCCTCCCTGACGAAGTGCATTTACCTAAGAATATCTCAAGACAGTAAAATGCCCAATATGTATATAAGCACAAGCATGAAGCAACAACTGTCAACCAAACTACTCTTCCTCAAGGATCAAATTAACAACTTTCCATCAGGAATTACAAGGAAACAATGAATTATGTAAAACTAAATGAATTAACATCATAAAGGACACCCTTTAAACAATTAGAAACCAAGTTTAGCTTGTGAAAAAAAAACAGGTTTAAATCAAACAATAAATAAACAAACAAATAAATAAATAAGAAAAGAACTTACATATTGATGAAGTGGATGATAATCACAAAAAATGAGAATCCTATTAAGTTCCAAAGCAAGAGCAGCATTAAGCCCTTCAATTAAAGCTTTAATTTCAGCAGTTTGTCTACTCATTCCATTCCCAATCAAAGGCTTACTTATTTCAAATACCAAATTATCATCTGGGTCACATATTGCAACTCCAATCCCACCCAAAACTACCATTTTGTCCCTCACAATCTCTTCACTTGTCAATCCCTTGAAATACATTCTAAACAGACACTCATTGTCACTATTCTCAATGCTGCCAGAACCACTGCTGCTGCTACCAGTATTATAAAAAGGTTTCTCAAAATCATCCCCCCACGCGCGCCACTCATGCTCCGGAATTCTCAATATCTCACGTGCTAATTTCTGATCGTGAATCCAACGGTTGAGATCTTCTTTCAACTTGAGGGTTTCGAGTTCGCTTTGTTTTCGATCATTAAATTCTTGTTCGAGTTTCGTTATTTCTTGTGATTGGAGTGAATGCAGTGAAAAAACGGTGTCGTTTCCGCTTACTAATAATTGCTGTTGCGGTGGTTGTTGTTGTGGCGATTGTGCTGTTGAAGAAGAAGCAACGTTTGTGAGAGAAGCGTTGAGGGCTTCTTGAAGTTGGAGTCGGAAAGCATAGTCTAAATCGGAGTCTAGAGACTCCGCCGCCAAGAGTTCACGGCGCTGCTCGGAGATAAAAGCGTACATATCATCGTCATCTTCTTTAGTGGCCATCGCCGTCGTCGTCGCCATATTTTAAATAGAATCTACGGCTGAAGATTAATTGAAACACTGAAATGCCGGAGGAAAAGGAGTAGTGACGAACGTCTCTGGGAAGTTACAATTTATACATTTTTTTTATTGAAATCTGATGGGACCCACCATCAATCTAATTGGATTGGACTTCTTTAAGATTCTATTGCAATATAGCCCACCAATGAATTTAGTGGTATTTTTGATATTAATTTAGTGGTATTCAAATCATTTGAAAGTATAAACAATTATCATTAAAAACAATTATTATTGTAACATATAAAAACTTAAAAATATTGTTTTAGGATTGAGATGTTATTCAATTCCAAACCTAATAAAGATGAAAATGGATAATTAACTGATAAATCATTTTAGTTATTGATTTTTATCAAATTTGAGGTTTTTAGAATTTGAAAAATTATTTTTGATGTGATGAAATTATAAAAGACAATTTAATTAAGTGAATTGAGAATTTTTCATTAGAGATTATTTTCTTTTTGAAAAAATAATAAAGTATAAGAAATTGATCATGAAAATTAAAATTTTGTGTGTTTTCTTTGGTTTGACATATAAAAATTCTTTTTCCGATGCACAATTCTTTCATTTAAATAGATTAAAATTACTATTATATCTTTAATCTTATCAAATGTATTTTTCATAACAATGATGAGGAAGATGGAAATGCTGTATTTTTAAGATAAATTGTGAGTTTCAAGTTTATATTCCTATGAGAAAATGGTACTGCCACTTTTATATACGATAAAAACATTTTATATTTGTAGAAAAATAGATTTAAGAAAAATTTATATGGATCTGCTAATTTAAGAATTTAATATTTCTAAATATTCATAAATATTTTTAGAGAGTAACGACATAAATTCCAATATACTTTTGCAAGTTAAAACCCCTTGACCAGGAAAAAAGAGGAACAAAATTATATGAGCACTTTTTTTAAAAAATAAACAGTGATTTGTCTTTATAGATTTGACCTAATAGTAAAGACAAATGTAATCAAATTGAAAGTTTCAGATTTGAATTCTTCAACACCATCTATAAAAACAATTTTTTTGTGTTATAAAAAGTGTCTTTTTAAATTTTAACTATAAAGAATAAAAGAATTTACATTACTAGGACGTATTAAAGAATAAGCGCACCTCAATGCATGTGTTATTTTTTTATGCTAAAATTAGCATAATAAATAACAATATGTTTTATTTAGCATCACACTTAAATTTTGTCTCTAATAATACTAAATGCTAAAAATAAGTGATAAAATTAATTATTATGATAATTTCATTAATTATTTTATGTGAAAAAGAAAATAGTGTATTAATAATAAATATAATCATATTAAACAGTGGTAAATCTGTAACTAAACTGACTATATATTAAATGTCAAAATTTGACATATGTTATATCTGATGTCAAATTTGACATCAATTATAGTGTAGGTCAAATTTGACACAAATTATAACATAGCATTGGAGTTTAATTTTAAAAATAAATGTTAATTTAGCATGATATTGGATACTTTAAATACTTATTTAAAAGTAACTAAATATAATATTAAAAATAAATGATCAATTGAAAAGGAAAGTAGAAAATGAAATTGACTCTTTAGATAGAAAGAATTAAATCTATTATTTATTTTACTTTTCTAATTTTTTTTTTTAAAAAAAAGAGTTGGGTTTCTCTTTTTTAGATGGCATTATAGATTGGAGAACACAAGTTGAAAAAACAACTAGGCCTGAAAGCCGGAACCCAGTGGAAGAAAAACCTGACGAATGTTAGTATGGATTGGGTTGCATGCATATCAGGCTAAAAGGGCTAAAAACCCAGCCTATGTAAAAGGTGGCCCAAAAATTCAACAGTATGAATCTCTTGTTTCTTAGAAATTGGCTAAAGGGTCGATTTGCCCCTTAGCCCAGTTTTTTAAATTTCCGTTAATTCACTTACCATTTTGTCAAAAATAGTTAATTATACTTAATTTTTTAATTTAATAAGTGGATTTCTATTAATTTTTTTTTATTTAAAACAAACCACTAAAGAAAAAATAAATTTAGAATAAATGTTATATGCTATTTTTATTATAAAAACATAAAAAAATTAATTTTTTGACAAAAAAAGAATTTATTGATATTACAACTGACAATAGATAAGAAAAAAAAACAATATTTAGTGGTATTTTTAACTTAAATTTTATTTTTTTACCCTTAAAAATTATTTTTTTTATTATATTAACTTTAATTACATGATTAATGATAAATTTGTGTATAATTTGTAATATTTATATGATGAAATGAAGAAATTGGGTGTAATTGGACATATTTCACTAGTTGGTGGGTAAATTATCAAATTTAAAAATCTGGACAAATTGGACATCAGATACAAATTCAGGGGGTTAATTGACCCTTAAGCCATTAGCAATTCATGTTGTTTTTTAGGCTTAATTTCACCCATGGTCCTTAAATTTTTCAATTTGTAACACCATAGTCCTTGAATTTCAATTTGTAACACAAAACTCCCTCAACTTTAATTTTTATAACGCTCATGGTCCTCTCATTAGTGTCCAACCACCAAATAAATTTTTAAAACTTCATTTTAATGGTTTTTTATATGAAATTTTTCACTTGAGTCAAGAAAAATGCAGTCTAATTTATAAAAATAAATTTGACCATAAAATTACTTTCTTATATTTTTTAATTGAATAAAATTGAGAAATTCATTAGAAAATAGAGAAAAAGTCCAAACGTTTCCTATTTTGGTACGAGGTCATGATAAAATATACTCAATTTATTGGAGTATAAAATGATAAAATTTGATTAATAGTATTGTATGAATACTAATGGTAGGGACTTAAAGACTAATGGTAGTATTCATCTACTAGTGTTAACCAAATTTTACCATCTTGTGTTTCAATAAATTGATAATATTTTGTTATGACCTCTCATCAAAATTGAGAACATTTGATCATTTGTGCTATTTTCTATGAATTTCTCAATTTTATTCAAATAAAAAATATAAGAAAATAATTTTACAGTCAAAATTATTTTTATTTTTTTATAAATTGATTGCATTTTTCTTGACTTACATACAAAATTTCATACCAAAAATCATTAAAATAAATTTTTTAAAATTCATTTGGTGGTTAGAGACTAACGAGAGAGGACTATAGGCATTACAAAAATTAAAGTTGAGAGAGTTTTATGTTACAAATTAAAATTCGAGGACTATGATGTTACAAATTGATAGGTTCAAGGACCATGGGTGAAATTAAGCCTGTTTTTTTAGGACATTGCATATTACATTTTATTCCCTTTCTTTTACTCTAATACATTAAACTTCTCACATTTGAAAAATATATTTCTTACACTCTGTATTTTATTTTTATAACCTATTATCCATTTTAATAGTATTTTAGTTTTATAACCTATTATCCATTTTAATACAACTTTCATGACCCCACGTTTTTTTAATTTTATTATGTGTGTGTCATATATCTTCCTAAAAAAATGTATATAATATATCATGGAACCCATTATATTTATAGAGGAGACCCTATATAAGACTTACAATATTAAATAGATAATGTCTTTTTTTATTAAATTCATCCCGTTATTTAGTTTTTTTTGATAGGTGGTGAACCACCGGAGTATTCCAGACACTGTTTTACGGTTGCCCAGACTAATCTCCGGCCGAGAGAAGCCCCATCCCTCTCTCAACGAGGATGAGGCTCAAACTCGAGACCTCCCAAGGGGACTGCCTTGTACCAGTGGCTTTGTCGCTGGACCAACGCCCCGTTGGTCCTGTTATTTATTTAAAAAATCAACCCATTCAAAAAATAGATACTATAATATAAATTGGGTAGCTCATTAAACAAATAGATATGACAAATAGTGTAATTTATTCATGATTCTTACTTACGAAAATAAAAGACAATACTGTTAATTATTAGTAGTTACGACACAAACAAAAGGAATTTTATTTATTATTTTAATATTATAAAGTTAAAAAATTATTCATGTGTTATTTAACTTAAATATAGGCCAAGCACATTTTTTCCCTTAAACTTTTACAATTTCATCTGTTATGTCCATAAAATTCACTCTGAACCTCTCAAACGCCTAAACTTGCATTTTCCATAATATTCTAGTACTTTTTTTTTGCCAACTGTCAATTTCACGTGTAATAAAAGATGCACTAATGTGGAATGACACGCATTTAACACGTTGTAAAAAGTGTTTAAATGTCATGAAAACTTTAAGTTTAAGGGTTTGATACATTAAAAACAAAGTTTAAGGTATATTAGATAAAATTATGAAAGTTTTGGGTAAAAAATATGTCATTCGCCTTAGATTTTTACTATAGTTATGGACCCCACTGTATAAAATTCCTGGATCCGTCATTGACAATTTTAATCATTTTTTATTCAGATAAAAATTAAAAAAAATTATAATTAACATCAAAATATAGTATTATAATGAGAAAAATATTTAAACCAGTGTATAAATATATTTTTTATAATAAGTATAAATACTTATAACCTCTAATGCTAAATATCTTCATTAGCACTTTTTTTCTTGTAAGAAATATATTTAGAATTAATTTAAATGTTTTTATCATTATAATATTATATTTTGTTATTAACTATAAGTTAATACGTTTATTTTAATATAAATAGTCAAAATTATACCAAAATGGGGAATTAGTGTAGTAAGAATAAAATGTAGGAAAAAAATTATAGTTTTCAAAAGAGATAGGACATTTTGGTGTATTAGGGTAAAATATAGGGATGATAAGTAATTAATTATTTTTTTTGCTTAAAGACTGATATTCTAAGCCTGTTGAACTCGTATTAATCCAGATTCAAATCTGATTAGAACCCTTTCGGGCAATTAAGTTTTTCTACCGAATATTTAACGTTGTTGAATACCCATGACTCGAACCTAGAACCTCTAATAAACTGGAATACAAGCGCTCAGGGGTTTAATTACCTTGTTTTCAATAAGCAATTTTCTTATACACTTATTATTTTCTCTCAAAAGTAGACCTATTTTTCGCCCAAGTCCACCCGACTTCGATCGAGTTTGGATAAAACTGAATCCAAACATGTTTGGGTTTGAATAATTAAGCTCGAAAATTTTATAAATGAACTTGAATTTTAATATTAGAGTTAAATTGCATATATATATAAATATCTTGACCCGAACCAAACCCGTTAAACCATATTTTTCAAATGAACTCAGATAGGAAAAGAAAATAGATTCATTTTAGATTGGTACCGGACTTAGATTGATCTAAAAAAATTCTAATCTGATTAGACACGGTTTGAGCCATCCAATTCCACCGATTATCATGTCTACTCAAGAATAAGATGGTATTTCTTTGCTTCTTACGAAACTGATAAATTAACATTCCAAATGAAAGAAAATCAACAAACAAACGTTTTGAAAAAGAGAGCAATCTTGTTATTTGGAAGGGGGAAAAAAAAAAGGAAGATGTTTTTCATGAGATTGCAGCTAAGGGTCAGTTCATTTTCTTGTTCATATGTGCCTATTTTTCTTGTCACGTTGCCTAACTAACATACACCCAAACTTCTAACTTAGAATAGTTGACTATTTTTAAATCTTTCTCAAACCATGATCTCTTAATATTAGAAAGAAATACTTCTGTACCTTGGGAAAATATTTTTGTACTATGTACAGCATTTTTGTTTTCTAAACTTTCTAAATAT
>CANYLF013187546.1:0-20821 GCA_948193215.1 Bocquillonia castaneifolia
ATGCGAAATTTATGAGAAAGGTGGCTTTGTGCGATTAAGCGTGTGATAGTGAAGCTGAGCCTGGGGATAGCTTCACTGAAAGAAAATGAGTGATGTGGGAAAGCTGAGTCGAGTGGATAGCTACCCACGATTGTTGTGAGATAATGAGATTGAGTCGGGCAGATAGTTTCATTAGGTGCCACTATAACTTGTGAAATGAAATGTGAGGATTGGAAAAGAAATTGTGAGGATATGTTATCTTTCTTATAAATGGATCATTTATGTGGGTTAATTGATATTATGTTATTGTTGAATTGTGAATTGTGAGAAGTTGAAAGAATTGAGATGACAATATTTTGGATGAGACTTTGATTGATTGAGAATGGGAAATTATGAAGTGATTGTGATTATTAAATTATAGAAATGTGCTTGAATTGTAGATATGGTGTGATAATTATAAGATGATATGGTTGTGAAAGATATTGATGTTAAGCTATAAATTATGATGTGTTATTAATACTTTACCTGATTTTGATAACGATAGTGTGATGGTTATACTGTGATATGATTATTAAGAGAGTCACATTTAATATGCTGCGTTGCAAATTTAATTCCTATACTGAGTGTATTTATATACTCTGATAAAATAATATATATGACATATGATGTTAGTAACGAGGAAGTCTTAGAAAAGAACTTTACTAATTAAGTTGATTATATTAATTTATATATACGCTTATTTTCTCCCTGAGCATCAAGCTCATTATTTTCCTCAATAATCCAGTGTTACAGAAAAATCAAATTGGAAGAAAAAACTAGATTTGGTAGAGCTCCATGTGGCTAGACTCCAGCGATCTTAGGAAAAAAGTATTTTTATTATTATTAATATTAGTTTAAATTTTATTTATTAAAGAAAAATAATCAATTAAATTTTATTATAATATTTTTACATAAAAGTTTATTATACATTAAAATAAATATTTTTATTAAGCATATATTAAGAAAATGTATAAATGGTTTATAAATGTGACGCGTTGTATAATGGTTCTCTAATATTTCTCAATCTGCATGTTCTTATTCAACTCATTAATGATCAAGTGTTCTCCTGCTGCTCATATTTCAATTTTTTTTTTTTTAATATTATGGTAATTTGTTTCTCTTTTTTTAGGGGAAAAGAACTTTTACGTTTGTAAATCAAATTATGAAAATTGGAGCGTGATTTTGGTTGTTTTTTAATCATTAATGTTTTATTTATTTCCTTTCTTTTTATTTTCTTTTCCTCTCATCCCTTATTTGTATTATTTCAGTATTATTTTGATCCATGCATGGATTTTTCTTAGGAATATTTATGTGATTATTTGGATATATTAAAGCAATTGAATTCATCTATTAAAGATTAAAAAAATATAAGGAAGATTTCATTAAAAAAAACATACATGTGTAGTTTCATATTTCATATTTCATTTTTTATTCTTTCAAGAATTATAGTATGCAGTTTGTATCATTATATATTTACTTTTTCAAAAACATATAATAAGCAACGGAATTGTTGTTCAAGATCGCACATGACTTGTTGAAAAATATGTGCATATATTTACACGAATTAACACGACTCTGTAATTAAAATTATCACAAGTTTAAAATGTGTACATATTTATCCAACTTTAATATTCTATCAATTATTAGTGGCAAGTTTTTTTTTCTTAGCCTTTCATTTTATACGTCTTGAAATGTAGTATGCTTATGAGGCTTATAATGGGTTAAAAGTACACCTTGATTTTTCTTAAATCATGAAAAATCCATAATGTCTTCTGCAAATCAGTTTTATTTCTCAAAGATAAGATTAAAAAAAAATTCAACTTGAGTGCATTCAGAGATGTATTTCATTCATAATTGATGAAAGAATTGAAGTATGAGCTTTTTTTTCCCAATATTTCCGCTGAAGTTTTGGAAATGAGAGAATAAATGGATTATGGCTTACAACTCATAAATATCTTTATCAGTCCGTCTAAGATCGATGGATTGGTACTGTACATATGGATAAAGGATGGATATTTCAAGTTTGAGATTCACACTTGTTAAATTATATAAATTAAACTCATAAATATTTTTAAGTGACAAAAAATTCTATCGCCCCATTTTTTGTGTAGGTGCCTATGTGAGTTTCAAATCCCACTTTCATCCTCTATACTCTTGAAAACTACCTATTATTAAAAGAAATGTTTACATAAAGTCTATTTGAGTTTACTAATTTGAGTAAAAAAAATTTTTAATTTTTTCTGAATGAATTGTTTAATTTTTTTAATTTTTTGAAAATTATATTTTCGCACATCTATTTATGTTTTTCCCATAATAATTTTTAAAATCGAAAAATTAAAAAATAGGAAATTTTTTTTTTACAAACACAAATATTAAACAGGGCTAAAATATTTTGTTAATCGGCTAGTACATCGAGCATGAACCAATCACATTTTGTCAGAAAATTAATTAAAATACATGTTTTAACATATGGAACAAATTTTCTTTTTTATTCATAGTTGTCTGTGCCTTCAGATTACTATAATTGCATTCTTAGCATTTTATACAACTAAGGAATTATTAATTTCACATGATATGTACGTGAAGCGTAGTGTAATGGTTGGGATGCTTGTATTTAATCTGAGATTCAAATTCCCCTCCCTCTCAATAAAAAAGAAAATTCACATCATATAATATGTTATTCTATATGGTTTTTTTTATTGTTACTTTGTTTTAAAATAAAGTAACCGTATTTTTATTAAAAAACATAAAAATTTATGAAAGATGTGAAATTTATTTTTATTTTTTTGCAATTGATATAATTTTTCATAACAAAGAAATAAATCATTTTTACAGAAAATATCATTTTTTGTAATTTGATATTTGCTTTTCATAACAATAATTTTTTAAAAAAATTTATGAAAAATTATATTAGTTACGGGAAAAAATATAAGGAACTATCAATTTTTTTTCATAATTTTTAATGTTTTTTCCGTAATAAAGTATGGTTACTTTTGTTTAAAACAAAATAATCATAAAATACACCAAATCTATAGTTATCTACTTAACATAGTAACATGAGCGGTAGAGGGAGAGGGGTGAGGGTGGGCGTTGCCCCCTCTTCCCACCGACTGTCAACTCCAGTAGGGGTAGATCGATAGCCTGTTTTGACCCCTCTTGAGTAGCAGTCTCTACTCTCTTATGCTCCAAGACTATTGTCTTTTCTTTTAGTTTGTGGTATATTTTTAGTTTGAGAGTTTGGAAAATATGATTAAAATTACAAAAATGCCATTAAATATATATAGTAGAACATCTCTAAATTAATATGATATGTGGAATAAAAAATATTAAATAATAGAAGTTATTAATTTATAGAACATTCATTTAAAAATATCATATAATTTATTATATATATTTATATAGTTTGTATAATTAATATGAAGAAAAAATTGCGAATGAAGACTTTTTTTATCAATTAAAGAAATTTTTGGTATATTTTACTCAAATATCTCATTTCTTATAAATTATAAAGTATTTTCTAAATATATACATATAGACATATAAATAACTATAAAAAATAAACAATATACATGGAATTTGTATAGAGAACGATGATTCTATAAATTAATATTTATATGTGGGTATATAATATTTTGTATTAAATAATATATAGTAAAATTATTAAATTATACGTATTTCATAGAGTTGATAGATTGATTATCCAATAAGGTTTGATACACATAATGATTTATATATATAAGGAGAAGTGAAGCAAACAAATATTAACCACTACACCATACGTAGCAGCAGTTAACAAATCTATTAGTCCCTTTCTTGAGAGTGACAATTATAATAAATAAAATACTAATAATAAAATGCCTCTCATTATAGACCAAGAACTCACAGTTCAAAGCTGAGCCACACTTACTGTATCACCAAGTTTATCCTTTTTTGAATAAGCCAATCTGCAATATTTTTCAGTGGCTCTACTGTTGCCACTGTGTGCTTATTTGCTGCCAAATTATATCCCTAAAAAGCCCACGTTTATTTACTGACACACATATTCAAACATAAATAAATAAACACAGCACAGCACTGCACTGCATTTTGGGTTATTTGGCTCTGGCTCTGGCTCTGGCTCTGGCTCACTAGACTAATAACAGGTACCAACTCAACTACCCACTTGGTTCATTTGTTGATTTATATCATCCTTCGTCACCTATTTGATTCTTTTTTGCCTATTTGCAACGATTGGAAGTTTGTAACGTTCATTTTCTTTGAACTGTTTTTTCTGGGTTTATGCCATTTTTTTGTGGTATTAAAGACTTGATTTTTGTTTTTAAAATCTTTCATCTTTTCAATAGTTGTAATGTGTAATGTGTAAAGATCATTGATTATTGGTCCATCTCATTTCTTGATTTTTTTTTGGGGTTATTTTGTCTGAATTCTTGAAAAGATATTTTGTCTTGAAGATCGATGCTTGCTGATGGATTAGAGTTTTGGTAGTAGATATAATGTGTAGTATGTGAAGATCATTGCTTGTTGGTCCATTTTATTTCTCCTTTTATGCTTCTTGATTTTTCTTTGTGTTATTTGTCTGAATTCTTGAATGTTGATGCTTGATGATGGATCGGAATTTTCTCAGCGTTTATTGTAGCTATGGTAATTATAATTTGAATTTGAACTAATAATGAAAATTTATGGATTCTTGATGAGACGGGTAGTTTTTCAGTTCTGGGTCACCTGTTAATTCCTTCCATTGGAACTTTCAGGTTAGGAAGTGAAATTTTATCAATAAGAAGGTAGGGTAATTATACATCATGGCACCTAAACCATTGGACTATGAATCTTTGAATGAACAAATGAAGAAGGTTGAGTATGCTGTCAGAGGAGAGCTATATCTTCGAGCTTCTGAGCTTCAGAAAGATGGGAAGAAGGTATGCATAATTCGGTCTTCTTGATGTTTCTTCAGTATGGAATTAACCATAATATATGGAATTTCTACCGGATTTATACGAGCACCAGATATTTAGGCATGATTGTGTGATTTTTATTCTTGAATTTGCTGTAAAACTCATAACTTTACAAGAACTATTAGTCAGTAGTGATTTGATTGTCTATATGGCTCGCTGAGTTTCACTACTATAACTTTATGTGGACAGATTATTTTCACAAATGTTGGCAATCCCCATGCTCTAGGACAGAAGCCACTAACTTTTCCTCGCCAGGTACTATTCTGCGTTTTTGATTACTCTACATATTGCTGCATATTCTGTCCAAGTTAAACTGAGGAATGTTCTATTGCAGGTGGTTGCCCTCTGCCAAGCTCCATTTTTACTAGATGACCCTAATGTTGGACTGCTATTTCCCGCAGATGCAATTGCAAGAACCAAACATTATCTTTCTATGACTTCTGGTGGTCTAGGTATTATTTTGTCCTGCCTTTTGCTTAGAGCATTATAGGAAAAGGATCAACTGTCCAAATTACAATGTTGATGATCACAGTGTGTGAAGATGAATGGATATTAAATCATTTATTTCATGAGAAAAGGATCACAAAATAACAATGCTTTGTGCAGAGTCTGGCCTGTTATGTCATCTCAATCTTGTAAGCGCCACTTTTTGCGTTGAAAATGAAAATCAAGATTTTCTTTGATTGGTTTTCATTCCTTTTGTTCCCCTAACTGGCCTTCCGCACGCAGTCTTCAATTTAGAACATTATCTTCAAAGAAGCTTAATTCCATGCACATCTTACCTAATTTAATTCTTTCTAGGTAATACCATTATCCCAATGCCATCAACAAGTCTGCATTGTACTGTATAAATTGTATATAACTAAAATGTGGTTTAACCATGATGAAACCCTGATGGAAGTTAACTGCTAATTTTTGTCATCTGTTTAGGCGCTTACAGCGACTCCCGAGGTCTCCCTGGAATTAGGAAGGAGGTTGCAGAGTTCATTGGAAGGCGTGACGGATATCCAAGGTGATAGTGCTATAGTGCTAGATGTCACATTTCTTTTTCTTTGGCATCTACATTGTGAACTGAAGTGATTTGTTGATCCTTGTTTCATTGATAGTGATCCAGAACTCATATTTCTCACCGATGGTGCCAGCAAAGGTGTGACGCAGATCTTGAATGCAGTAATCCGTGGTGCAAGTGATGGGGTAATGGACTTTTTTACAATGATAGCTCATGTGTTTTCTTTTGTTCATTTTGCTAGAGGTCTTCCTCGACCACAATACCATATCAGGATATGTTCCTACAAAATTTGCCTCTTTTGCAGATTTTGGTTCCAGTCCCGCAGTACCCACTTTACTCTGCTACAATCTCTCTGCTTGGTGGTTCCCTTGTACCATATTTCCTAGAAGAGACAGCAAATTGGGGTCTTGATGTTAATGATCTGCGAAATGCCGTTTCACAAGCTCGTTTTAAAGGAATAACAGTGAGTTTGTTTTGGCTCTTTCTTGTATACGAAAGTATAAGAAATCTAATCTAGGCCTTAAAAGAAACTAAAAAACTGGATCAATGGATGCAATGAGGTGAATTTACTCGAATAACTCTTTTAAGTTTTTGAGTTATCTTACTTGGTTCTTGAAACAATTCATTATATAAATTCATGTACCATGTTAGATATGTTGTTCTTTACCATTTGATACGCCATCCAACTTCAATTTGGTTTGTGCTTTCATTAGTTGACTTGCTGAACCAACTCATTTATTTAACATTCATCATTGCCTAATGAATCTCATATATAAAAATTTATTGGAATTTAATCAGGTAAGAGCAATGGTGATTATTAACCCAGGAAACCCCACTGGTCAGTGTCTTAGTGAAGCAAATTTAAGAGAAATACTGAACTTCTGTTACCAAGAAAACTTGGTCCTTCTTGGAGATGAAGTTTATCAGCAGAACATATACCAGGATGAGCGTCCCTTTATTAGTTCTAGAAAGGTAAAAGGTCTTCTACTGCTGGATGTAACTATTTATTGCCAAGGGTTTCTGCTGGTATTAATGCTCCATGTTCTTCATGATATGCAGGTTTTGATGGATATGGGGCCACCCATAAGCAAGGAAGTTCAGCTTGTTTCTTTCCACACTGTCTCCAAAGGATACTGGGGTGAATGTGGACAGCGGGGTGGATACTTTGAGATGACCAACATTCCTCCAAAGGTTTGTTATCTGAACAGATTTTTGTGATCTCCTTATAGAGCATCAGAGTGTTTCTTCCAAACCTTAATGGAGGCATTATAGTTCTGAAACACATATTTTTCAGTCTCATATAAGCTATGGGAAGGGGAGAAAAGTCACAAAATGTGGCTAATCAGAATGCTCCCAATATTTTAGATTAATATTAGTCGATTTCTTTCATTTGATACCATGTTATTCACAACTGAATTGATTGCATCATGTATAGATTGAGTTATTTAAACATCACAGTGATCCTTTAATAGTAACTGCTATTTTAACTGCAAACACTCATTTTTGTTCATTATGGTTTGATGGTGCAGACGGTTGATGAGATTTACAAAATTTCATCCATAGCACTCAGTCCAAATGTGCCTGCACAGATATTTGTAAGTTGGAACTCGAAACTGAATTTTCTATGCTGCAATACTTTTGTGGAACTGGGTACTTCAGTTCTGTGTTCTAATTTTTATTTTGAGTTAAAGAGAAAACTATTCTTGTCGGCAGATGGGGCTGATGGTCAACCCACTTAAACCTGGAGAGATTTCATATGAGCAGTTTGTGAGGGAAAGGTATGCCTGCTGAAATTTATTTCCTAAGGAATTATAAATTACGCTCTAATGTAGCCACCTTGAGCAGTGAATAACTGTTTTCTATGGATATCAAAACATGCAGCAAAGGAATCCTTGAATCACTGAGGAGAAGAGCCAGGATTATGACTGATGGATTCAACAGCTGCAGAAATGTGGTTTGCAACTTCACAGAAGGTGAGTAAATTTTTTTTTTTTTTCAAATATAATAGTCTCTGGAATTCATTATAATTCCTTCATAAAATCTTACATTCGTTGGTTGTTGTATAAACATTATAAAAATTGGTTGTAGGTGCCATGTATTCATTTCCTCAAATACGGTTGCCACCCAAAGCAATAGAGGCTGCCAAAAGGGCTGGGAAAGTTCCTGATGTTTTCTACTGTCTCAAGCTTTTGGAAGCCACTGGCATTTCCACAGTTCCTGGTTCAGGGTTTGGACAGAAACAAGGGTATTGTTTCATACTAGTTTATTTGGTTTTAAATTGTTACACTTTTTTTATCCTGTTTTTCCTGATTTCATAATGTTAGCATGCTTGACATGGGTAGCTCACATCATCTCTAACAACCCCTATCCTCCACCCGTTTGGGATTGAAGTTCAAATCAGTCTGTAATCTTCGGATGGGAGTTCAAGTGCTCTTTAGTGGAAGTGTTAAGAGGCATGTAATGCTATTTGATAGTTTACACCATTAGGAGAAACCAAACATCCTCTGAAAAAGGCAGCACATTTTTTTTGCTCCAAATAGTTCAAATTGTATGTTGATTACTTGCAACATCTAAGGTTGAATTATCTACTTCTGAAGTGCAAAATTCAAGAGGATTTTTTTTTTCTTTTACTTTGATTTTTGAAAGGAGATTTTCTAGGTTGTTACTGTTTTCTTACTCTCTCTCTTCCAAGGCTCACCCTTTCTCTGTTTGTCTGCATGCTTTGTAATTTGTGATGATGATAATTGTAAAATGCCATTTTCTAATGGGCAAGTTCTTGCTTATAGGGTCTTTCATTTGAGAACAACCATTTTACCAGCTGAGGAAGATATGCCAGAAATTATGGCCAGTTTCAAGAAGTTCAATGATGAGTTCATGGAGGAATATGAAGACCATAGGGGTTATTCAAGGATGTAAGCAATGTTTTAAATTCCATAAATTGTATCATATTTTTTCAGCTTTTGTACATCATTTGATAAATGCTCCTTGGTTTACCTCTATTCGGCCTTGACTCTGTTGAAAATTTCTTTCTGCTGCTAGTATCATCACTGTCAATATAAAATCTGTTTGAACTCTCTTTGCTTGGCTTCTAGTGTGTCAAATAATCTCAAGCTTCAAACAAGCAAGTTGATAGAAATGTAGCTAGAAAGAAACTCCTAGATGGTTGTGCCTAGTCATTACTTCTGCCTATTTTAAATAACACTTGCAGCTTGTTTGAACTTGCTTCTCTTCTGGTCCTTGGCTTAAATTATGTGGTTAGTGTTAGATAAACATTTTAATTCCTGTTAGATGCGTTAACAATTTAACCGTAGCTGCTGCAAAATAATAATTACAGTCCTTGCTTTGCTTCCTTATTAATGTCCAGTAAATGAGGCATGGGTTTGTTTTCTCTCTCTGCTTGAATTGGCATGCCCATTCATAGCGAAGAATCTACTATCTAACCCTCACCCACCTGGTAAAGTTGGCATCTTTAACCATCTCCAAGGAACAATGAAAGTGTGACCTCAAAGTAGAATGATCACTTATGACCCAAGGCAGTCTAATATTTAATGGCAGCTTCTTTTCAGCCCAAGCCAAATAAGAAGCACGCAAAGTTGTGGCTCCATAGGACTTAATTTTTTTTTCCTATCTGTTTTTCAAGAGCCAGTCTGGGTTGAAACTCACCCCAGACTGTATGTAGTTCTACCCTTAATGACCATACGTCCATACTAGCTCGAGTTCAAACAGGAACCATTTTGCTATCTTTCCTAGATCATGATCCATAAATCATCAAATTATCTACGGCACATGAACCATTATCTAAGCAAGTATTTTCTTGTATATCTCAACATATTGATATCGTTCTATACTATTATGTTCTCTACTCACTCACTTTAAGGATACTTTCGGACTATAGTTCAGGGACTTTAAGAAAGTGTTCCGGGGAATGAATTTCTTACAAAGAAAAACCTGGGAAAGAGGGGTGAAGGAGAAGCTGGCTTGGATTGGAAGGAAGGGCTTCGCTTTCCAATCTTTTTTTGAGGCCGGTTAAAAGCCCAATACTCTACCAACTGAGCTACACTCCCCAAAAAAAGATGTAGGCAGTAATTAGTAAATAAGGATTGGTGCGGAAAAGAGGGCGGTCCCTCTTCTTCTCATCATATTAAAAGGGTTTGGACTCTAAAGCCAGCCTTACTTAATAAGCATCTTTATTAGGAAGCTAGGTCTTTAATGAGGTGATCGTAACAGATTAGTGATGAAGTGAAAGAAATTGTTATCATATTGGTTCATAGTCATAGTCTTGTTGTGGTGTGCCTATCTGGTAGATTAGTTGTGGTAAGTGCAGGATAAGAAAGAAAAGCTTAGTTAGGTGATCCTACAACTGATGATTGAGGACTTGCATTCTTTATCTTAGAAGACAACTTTTGCTACTTACAACTAAGAGGATGCTCAAAGGCATACTTTGATGTGTATGAGATGAGAGCTTCAAGAAGTCTTTTTACTCTGATATGACTCGTAAAAAGTAGTTCTTTTTCACATCTATAAGGCTATAAATCCAGAGTGTTTTATGGAATATCGAATATTTAAAGGTAATATCACAAATGGAAAATAACAAAGAATATAAAAAAGCAACTTTAAGACTAAAATCACCATAGTTATTATCTTTATCACATCTCCATTTATATAGGAGCTTTTTATGGCTTACCTACTAGTAGGATTTGATCATAAGATTCTTAAACCTGCAATATTATCAACCATCTCATCTGCTAATTTATGAATATACTGAACCAGCATTCTAATCGATGAGTATATTTTATTTCAAATGGGATTCAAACTTAATGAATAACTATTTAGATAATTTAAGAAATACTAAATTAATTAAATAACTTATAAAAATATCATAATATATATATATATATATATCTATAGACATCCGCACACTTATAAAACAATTTTTTATTAATGAATAGCTACTTAATTCTTAGGAGTTAATTAGTGTACTTTTTAATTACTTTTGCAAAAGAACTAAAAGAAAAGGTTTTAGATTTAAGCTCTTAAACTTTTTAAAAAGAGATAAATTAGCCCAAATAAGTTCACTGTAGGACAATGCAGTTGATTGCACCTTATTAAAAGTTCAAAATTTTGTGCGTATGAATTTAAAAGTTTAAGGATATGAGTGCATCATTTTTTAGAGATGGATAAATTTTAATACATTTTCTAGAAAGAAAAAAATTGAGGACTTAGATATATATTTTACATTATTCAACATGTTTGAATTCATTTATAAATGCAACTAAAGAATAAAGCCCCACATGAAACTTTCAAATTCAAAAATATTATGATTCAAATTGATGGAGCCCTTAAAAAAAAATAAATTCCAAATCCTTTCAAAGAAGAAGGGGAAGAAGAAAAGAGCCTTGAATAGCAAGTTGTGTAGGGTATTGACATAAGCCAGTAAAAGTGAAATGGAAAATAGACAAAAGGAGAAAGACATTTCAAAATCATCAGTGGTTCTTCTGCCTGCAGCTATTGCTGATTTCATGAGTTTGGAACTCTGCATTCAATCTATCCACAAAGTCCTTTCTTACCCACAACAATCCAAATTAGGAAATCAATACACATTACTTTTATTGATCATTCATCCTATATATGTTATAGAGTGCAGTACTAGTATTTTATTTAATTTATTTATATAAATAAATATTATTCTACTTTATTCATATTAAATTTTTGTTTGCATAAATATATATATATATATATATCTTCTCCTCTGGATCTGAGAATGAGCGTAACATCAGCATCAAATTCCAAGTGTAGATGATGACACAGCCACATCACTATCAAGAGCAAACATTGACAATAATAAATAAATAAATATGTGTGTGTGTAATTGCAAGAGAACAATTTCAAAGCCATCACATACTGGTTGGAATATTTTTTTTTGTTACAAAATTAAGATACTTGAACATTTCACATTTCAATTTCATCATAATATTAGTGAAAATAGAGTGTAATTCTTAATTACTCTTATATTACGAAATAGATAGGCACGGATAGATTTTCTTATACTTTATGAGACATGCATCCAAATATTAACCTATTAATTAATTCACTGACTAAATTAATCCACAATGAGATGGCATGAGAAATTTGATTTTTAGAGATTAAAAACGTAACTAGTTAAATCTAAATAAAAACCATGAATGCCATGTAATTTCTCTCTCTTAAAATGGGATCGAAATCTCTAGCAAGTAATTGTAACTTTATAATGCGAATAAACACCATTAACCCAGATATAATGACTCTAATTAAAAACCACAATTGATGACTGAACGGTAACTAAATTAAAATAAATCTATGATTCGAATCTCCTCAAAAAAAAAAAATAAATAAAGCCATCCAACCACCTACTATAATAGAAAACAACAGAACTTGAACCGCATTTTAAATTAATTAATATACAAGTAGTGCTAATAATGTTGAATAGTGTTGGAGAACTAGAATACAATGCATCTTATCCCATATAATCTCTTATATTAAATTTAATATACATATTAGCTGCTCCATTTATTATAAGATATGATTATAATATATAATAACTATAGTGTTCCACATAATTAATGTACTATATATATAGTAGCAAGTTATATACTCAGATTAGATAATGATAATCCCAATTAATGTGTGTGTATATATATAAGTCTGCCCAAAAGATTTGGCGCGAAGAATTAATTGAAGAGCATGCAAATGCAATGGAATGCAGTTAGAGAGGAAGTGAATCAGTGGTTAGTGGTGGGTGGTGGGTGGACGCTGCCCGTGGTCAGCCAATTTCACGGGCACTTTTCTTGACTTATTTAAATCAAAATCTTATGTCACGAGTTTCCTCGGGTTCTCTTTCTCTATTTTATACTACTTTCATTTTACCTTAATACCAAACATTGCTCATTTCATTTAAAGCTTTCAATATATAAACTATAACCCTCTACTTTCATTCTTTTCTTTTCTTTTTTTTTTTAAATATTTGAATATAAAAATATACTACTACTATTAATTTACAAAGACGCTCTCTTATTATAAAAATATACTACTAGTTTCTTTCCTTTTTTTCTTTTCAAACCTTTTTTTAGGCTTTTACCCTTACTCTTTCTTTTCCTTTATATTACTATATGCACATATTTTTCTTCTTCTTCTTCTTCTTCTTCTTCTTCTTCACTTTCCTTCTGGTTTCTTTTGATTCCCTAACCAATCCAAAACACGATCACTTACAGAAAACACATTGAACAAAAAGAGACACGGTAAAAAAAGAAAAGAAAAGAAAAGATTTCATCTTTAAATATTCTCTTTTAAATATATTTGCTTTATTCCATATTCCTTCATTATATATATATTCTTGGACTCTGTCGTCTGTCTTATAAAAGGGTTTTGTTGTTGTGCTAGCTGTTTCTTAAAATCAAAAACATGGGTTTTTCAGGTAAAACTCAAGTGGATAATGGGTTAGAATTAGATTCTAAAAAATGGGTTATTGCTGGTATTCCTTTAAGAGCTCCTTTAAAGCCAATATATACTACTTCAAAGCCATCAGTAATGGAGAAACCAACCAGATACGTCGACAATGGTGACGATGATGACAATGAATGTTATAGCTCAACGACTCCCACCAGTGACGAAGCTAGAATTTCTTCAAGATTTACGTGCCCTCCTGCTCCAAAGAAGCGAAAGGCTACTCTGAAATGTAATTACAGTAATAGAGAGTTCTTTACTCCTCCTGATTTGGAAACTGTTTTTATACGTCATGTTGAAAGGGCTAATTAACTTATTTATTTCTCATTTAGTTTCTTAGTTTTTTTTTTTAGGTTGTTCTAGTTTGCCTTTTGCTTTTTTTTTTTTTTCTTTTGAGAACATCTCTTTCTCTAGTGCCTTATAGTTTCCTTTTATTTTTTTTTCTTTTGGGTTGAGTTAGGGCTTTAGAAGGAGCTTTTAGTTTGTAAATGTTGCATAAGTAAATAAAAGTTGCAATTCATCTTTGCTTTAATTTAGAAAAGCTCCTTTAGCTAGAAAGAAGTTTAAGTTTCCTTATTTTGGTAGCTATATATCTAATATAAGTTTTCTTTTGTGTGCTTTCAAAATCCATTAACGATTTTATTTATAAGGTTTCGATCATGAATCATTCTTTGTTATTATTGCAAGGATTAATTATTCACACACATATATTTATAATTAAACATTCAATTGTGTGTTGGTTTTGAGTTAGTTTCTTGTGTTTTTATTACCTCTAAGTGCATCTTTTTTTTTTATTCTATTTTCTTTGTCTATCTTCTTTCCTTTTAATATTCCCCTTTATCCCTAAACTAAACTGTTCATGCTCATGCGTAAAGGAAAATGAAAGGAAAACATGCAAGTCAACATCTACATATATGAGCAGCCAAAAGTTGTCAAATGCCAAGGTTAATAAGTAAGTAAAAGAAAAAAGATAAAAGAAAAATTAAAATTAAAATTCCTTTTTCAATGGTAAGAAGATGCTTCTTTCAAATAGATAGCTAATTGACTAAGACGAATCCAATTCCACCAAAATAGAGTACCCAACTTTAGTTAGCCTGCCATAACTAATATTTCATCATATAGTAGATAAATAGATTAGATAGTTATTATATATAGACCCGCTGCATTTTTATGGACTCTTAGGGACCGTTTGGTGCTCGGGAATCAGAATGGGAATGGAGAAGAATGGGAAAGGGAATGAAAACTTTCATAAATTATTTGGTTAACTAAAGAATAGAAAAGGGAATGAGAATTTTATAATAATATTTTTAATTATTTATAATATTAAAATATTTTAATTTTTATTATTTTTATCATTTTATATATTTCATTTATGAAATATAAATATTACATGTAAATTTTCATTAATTTAAGCAATCAATAATGGTTTAGCTTGATTACCATGGAAATGAAAATCCATTCTCTAGGGAGTAGGAGGGAATGGGTTATTCCCATTGAGGGGGTTATCTCATTCCCGTTCCCCCATCAATTTAGCTCAATCAAACATCAAGAATGAGAATCATCTTTTCCCATTCCGATTTTACTCTCATTTTTAAGTATACCAAACAGCCCCTTAATTAATTAGAGCATCATCGATCCCTTTTCTTTTACACCCTTATAAAGTGTGGTTTAATTAATTTCTTTGGGGTATTTGGTTTAACTGTCCAAGAGATTTTTAGCTTCCAACAATTAAGTGTTTGATTAAAATTTTTAAATATATGTTTTAAGCTTCAGCTAATTAAAGTGTTTGATTAAATTTTTTTAAATATTTTTTAAACAACTCATACCGGGTGTTCAAGTGTGTGTCAATCTTAATTTCTTGTGTAAATATTATGACCCACTTACACATGACTATTACTCCACCCACCTCGGACTCTTAAGATAGTGGGAAGGTTCTTTCTATATTGTTCTTTTTTTTTTGTTTGTTTGATGACTCTATATTTTTTAAATAAAAGACAAGTATCATGTGGATTGGTATAGATTAGAATCCTATGTGAGTTTGAATGGACCTTGTTTAGACACTTTGAGAGCTCATCTTTTGCCACTCCAATAATTGACAATATATCACTTGTCTATATATTTATATATGTATCCATCTAATCTAATCTAATCTAATCTAATCAGTAGTGATATGTTTTTTTTTTTTAAATATATGTGTAGAACATGGAATGTTGATCTACAAAAGAGCAAAATTAATTAATTAAAAAATAAACAAATTAAATCCCATTTGTTTTATGTGTAGGGAATGTGCATGATTAAGTAAGCAAGCGTATAGAACAGTGAAAAGGGAGACTAACCTAATCTTAGGAGTTTATTTTATGCATTTTTAGAGAGAGGTTTTTTTTCTTTTTAATTTTCTCGGAATCGGAGCTGTCATTAAGGCCATATTGTTATAACTTATAACACGTCTATGATAGTCTGCGAAGTTTTCTTGGCATTTAGTAGTAGCTGCTCAATATTACAAAGTATTAGTACATTTTTTTTGTTTAAATTAGTGGATGATTATAAGTGCTATGATTATTGGATACCACATGAAGAGGTGAGTCTTATATATATATGGCAATAGTTTAAATCATAGTTGATGTCTTGTTCCGATCTAAAAAACAGAATGAAATACAAAACAAAAATTCCCGGATTTTACTTCGGTTTGTCTCGACTGAGACGGTCGAGATAAGAACGAAATAGTCTAGATAGACCGAGACGGTTGAGATGAAAAATAAAAAAATTAAATGAAAAATTAAAATAAATATAAAAATGAAATAAGAAATATTAAATATTAAAATTTTAATTTGGTTCTTGCTAAATTTTGTTGTTTTTAAAATCTATTAGATAACTTATCATTTGTAATTGAATGTATTTGAATATGATTTGAAACTTATATACTTAATTTTTAATATAGTATATTATTTGAAAAATATTAATATTTTCAGAAATATTAATTTATGCATTAGTTTTTTATGAAACGCATTAGTTATAGTATACAAATTTTGTTATTTATAATTACATACATACATACATACATACATACATATATATATATATATATATATATATATATATAATGTAATTATAAATAAAAGTCTGAAACGGAACTCCGAAACAGTTCGGTGTCGAGATATTCTGTCCCAATAAGAAAATTAAAGTGGCCTCCGAAACGAGATTGACAACCTTTGATTTAAATTATGTTTGTTCATAAAAAGTATATATAGTTTAAGTTAATGTTATATTTTCTTTTGCACCATTTTTTTCGATAGGTACCGTTTCCGATATTTCAAGCCCTTTAAATTTATATTAATTTATTGTGAGGAAGTTATCATTTAGTTATGGCTATTTCGAATTCTTTATCCTCTTTCAATGAATGTGAGATTCGAATTCCAAACTTCTCTTTAAAATAAAAGCAAACTCGAACTTGAAATCTCTTCATATTGTAACACAGTGGAATTTTCATATAAAAATATTCTATAATGGAATAACCTCTATATAATAATAAAAGCTTACATTTTTAAATTACACTAACTAGTTATAATAAATAAAATTCTGTAAAGTTATAAATTTTCTATATTAATAATAACAATATGACCATGACCGTGTAATATTACTGTATATACCAATCGGTTCCTGTTTGCACTAGTAGGGAGACAAGGGAACTAAATGCGTTTATGCAAAGAATATGCTCAAGAATTTGGACAATACGCTGTAATGTATAATTTTTCTATGTTCGTTATAAATTCTAGAGCCGCACAATATTAAAATATTCGTATTAAGCTCTCAAAACTTCAATCTAGAAGCAGTGATGTAGCTAACATTAAAATAAATTATATCAAAAATTATATATTATAATTTACATAAACAAGTAATTTAAATATATATAAAAAAATAATAACTTAGAGAGACTAATATCAAAATATATTAAAATTTAACTAAAAATTTTTTTTTTTGACAAAATTAGGGGGCATGACCCCTCCGCCCTCATAACTCCGTCATTATTTAGAAGAGTTGAAATGAGTTTGTTACACATATAATTATTATTATTATTGTTGTTGTTGTTGTTGTTGTTGTTGTGAAGTCAATTAAACAGTGCATGAGACCGTATAGTATATCATAACAGGGAGACTTTTTACTAAGTTATATATATATATATATATATCTTATCCTTTCAAAAAAAAAAAGTTTTATACCTTATAAAACTTTAACATTCTGATTAGTATTGATGAATAAGCATGCCTCACATGCCATTGCCAATGTTGGATTAAAATTCTTTGGATCGAATATGATAAATTATATTTATAAGCTCAACAGTAAAATATAAAGTTAATATCCAAATTTAAAAAAAATTAAATTTAAATTTTATAAAGTGAGTAATTCATGAACGTGTATACTAGTGAAGTTTATATTACCTCGTCAATTATATTTAATCTATGTCCGTAATTCATCGTTTTCAGTTAATTAAATTCCACTAGGATAATAATGAACATGATACAAAAAAGAGGGAAAAGAAAGAAAATAATTATCCATGTTGTAAAAAATATGTCTTTCAGTAATTGAAGGAAAATTGCAGAAGACTAAAAACAGATAAATATTACAGTTGCTATATCATAGTTTGTATAAATATTGAAAAGAAAGAAGATGATCTCAGTTGGGTAGCCATTTAAGCAAGCAATATAAGTTCCCTGATAGAATGGACAAGAATTTAGTAGAGAATTTAATTACAAAGTTGTCAGGATTCAATTTATTACAGTAGAAAGATTGAAAGACTTGCAACAATAATTATATAATATATTAATGGCAAAAACCCATACCTAAGTCCCTGTACTTTTATTTTTTTGACATTGGATCCCTGTATTTTTATTTATAAAAAATCAAGTCCTTGCACTTTTATTTTCATCGACATCGAGTCCTTCAGTTAGCTAATTTTAACGGTGTTATAACCGAATGACTCAATTTTGATAAATCTCAAAGTTCAGGGATCCAATTTCGATAAAAGTAAAAGTATAGGGACTCAATTTTGATAAAAATAAAAGTATAAAGGACCCAAATTTGATTAATAAATTTTTATTTTATATTGAATTTTAATTATTGCAATATATATATATATATATATATATATTTAAAAAAGTGTAAATTTTTTTATTTTTGATTTCGATTTTATGAGTTAAACCAAATCGAATAAAAAGTTGAATATATATATACACACACACACACTTACTTACTTACTTTTTAAAATAATAGTGAAAATTAATTATAAAAACTAAACTTAAATCGTTCAAAATTGAGTCTTTGCACTTTCTTTTTTATCGAAATTGGGTCCCTGCACTTTCAGATTTATCAAAATTGAGTCCATCAGTTATAACACCGTTAAAATTAGTTAACTGAAGAACTCAATGTCGATGAAAATAAAAGTACAGGAACTTGATTTTTATAAATAAAAATACAGAAATCCAATGTTAAAAAAATGAAAGTAAAAGAACTTGGATATGAGTTTTCCCTTTCTTTTTCTGTTTTGACTGATTGAATTTGATGGCAATAAAAAGTGACATCAGCTAATGCTGATGAGAAAGTGGATGACCATGTTGCCAGAGGATGGATGACCCCAGCGAACTGGATGCGCTCTTTTAGCCTTAGGTTCTCCTTTATATATGTTTGTGTTTTTTTTAAAACTCTTATATTTTCATAAATCAAAAATATTCTTAATGGTTTATAAAAAAAAAGTCCAATTACTAGTTTAAACTATAATTTATATCTAAACTATAAATTTATAGTTTAGAAATATATCTCAAAGTATATATATTATTAGTCTATAAACTATGAATATTTTTTTCTTATAATAGTAATACACGTACATTTTTATATATTTTTTTAAAAAGACTTATTATAAATATAAAACTAAAATTTATTTACTAGTATACATAATCAAACTTATTTTATGTAAAATAAATTTTTAAAAATAAGTCTATCCTATGCGCGGGTATACAGCTAGTTTATAATAAATCACATGAAGCACTAGCAGAATTTGAGGATGACCATGAAGAAAGTCAAGGTTATAGGTCAGATAACCTGTAAAGCCCAACTGATGTGGAGCCCTTTCACCTTGAATGGTATCCTTCTAAAAGAGAAAATTACAAAGAACCTCAAAAGGAGAAAATTATACTTAAATCCCTATTTTTTTTTAAAAGAAAAAATAGTAGCATTTACGATACCTGTGGAATTTGTTAACAATTCTTTACTTTGGTTTCTTAATTATAAAACTTTTTATATTCATTGAGAATTTTAGTTATGAAATATATTTTCATTAGTATATTATTTTACGTAGAATTAGAAAATAAAACTAGGCAAAAGGATCAAATAAGCCCTTAAACTTTTGATCAAAAAATTTTTAGGCCCTTTAACTTTGACTCAATTCAACCAAGTCCTCAAAGTCAAAAAAATTTGGTACACTTACATCATTCAATCAAAAAAAAATACCACTACTAATAAATCTGGAATTTCTTATTTTAAAATTTAATTTATTTTTTATTTTTAAAGTGTGTGCGTGTGTGTATATATATATATATCATATTAAGTGTACATTTTTAAATATTTTAAGTACTTTTTATCATTATAAAAATATATTTTACACCTATTTTTTTCATAATTCATCAATTTTACTAAAAAATTCAAAAAAATTGCAACAAATTTTGTTAAGTTAAAACGAATTTCTCAATTATAAAATAGAAAATATAAAATTTCATATAAAATTTATGTTAAATTAAATATACAATTTATTATATCAAATATGTTGTGATAGATAATTTTTATTCACTATAAATTAATTTAATAGTATGATATTTTATCATGCCTTTTAAATTAAATTTATTCTACTAAATAAAAAATACAATATTATAATATTATAAAAGTTTAAAACATAATTTTTTTTTTAAATTTACTTTACTAAATAAAAGAAGGAAGCAACTCAAGACAAAACTGGAATTTATATCCTTTTATGGTCAAATTCCATGATCTACTTGAAGTGATTATTTTATGGAACAGACATGGCACTCCCTATGGGGATTCTTTTTTTTCCAATGTTGGTTAGTGTGACATATAAAATTATAATACTAAAAAATATAAAAATTTCAAGATTTATTAATAGTTTTAGTTTTTTTTTTATTGAAGGGTGTAAGTGTATTGAATTTTTTTAACTTTAAGGACTTGGTTGAATCAAATCAAAGTTAAGAGGCCTAAAAAATCTTTAGTTAAAAATTTAAGGGCTTATTTGACCCTTTTGCCATAAAACTAACATATACTTACTTTTTGAAAGTTATATATGAAACGCACATAATACAAA
>CANYLF013190091.1:0-10075 GCA_948193215.1 Bocquillonia castaneifolia
AATCAAATATTGCCATATAACCAATTAACCACCTCCAACTATTATTTCTTTCAATTATACCCCTCCTACTCATAATCCTCAATGAATCAACCTCAATTAACAAATTTAAACATACTAATGATTCCAATACTTATTGGAATGATTAATCATACTTAGATGCATAATTAATTCTTAATTAATTAGGGGCGTGACAGTGATGCCTCCCGAGGTGCGTACCTTGGTTCACCAGGCTGGATTTGGATCATTTGTTACAGCTTACCCTGCTCGTTCTTAAGATTAGGCGAGTTGTCATTGCGAACGTCATTCTATGCAGGCACTGTTAGAGAGATGGTTCAGTACCACACATACTTTCCAATTGCCATGCGGAGAGTATACCATTTATCCCATGTCCTTTTCTACTGTCATAGGTCTAGCCTACTCAGGGGAGCTGATCCCTTTTGATGTTAAGATTTATATTGTCAGTGAGGCCACTCAAGATGAGTATATCAGGCTAATGATTGGTAGAGTCCCTCAACGGAAGACTTCCAGGTGGTTGCATATTGACGAGATCGCTAACCACTTACTTGGTTATGATGGTGTGCAGGCAGGATGGCATGTGCATTTATTCTGTATCTGTTGGGTAGCACCCTTTTCTGTGACACTAATAGCACAGTTCCCATCCACTTCATTCCCATTCTTAAAGATTTTACTACTATGAGCACATTTGATTGGGGATTTACGGCCCCAGCCTATCTCTACTTTTGGATGGACCGCGTCTCACTAGGCAGAAAGAAGCTTTGCAGCTTCTGGCATGCTACTCATGTAAGTCAGTGAACTACCTTTATTTTAATTTCCACTTTTCCTGTTAGCTTCTAACTTTCTTTTCTCTTTTTACAGGTTTGGGCCATCGAGCTGTTCTACCTTGGCTTGATTTAACAGTTCATACCCATCCATCTGACTCGATCCTTTCCACTTCTGGGTCATTGGGCCATGAACCGGTAACCTACCCATGAGACCTCAGTCCACAAGCATCACATTCTCCTAATGCTCTAACTGCTGATGATGTAAAAAGAAACAAACTTATTAGTTTAAAAAAACTTTTGAAAGTTTTTAGAAACTTACCTGTTTGCTCTATTCGGGTAGATTGATATGGATTGGCTGGGCAGTGTAGAGAACTTCCCCAGATATGTCTATGCTAGCAGACTGAAGGATAGGTTAAGGATTCTCCTTAAGGGCCCTGGATGTGAATGTGGTATCTCTGTTAGTAATAGTGCCCTAGGCATATTATGTGGACATGGTATTTTGACTATTTATGAGAATTTATTATTATTATGATTTACATGTTTATTATATAATAATGTCCTTGAATAATATTAATTATTCTAATTGTCCCTAATCAGTTATTGTTGTGAGAATAACAATGAATTAAGATACGTATGAAATTTGATTGATATTCATGGGATGAATATGTGTATGAGATACAAATTAAATTTATATGTATTTATTGAGAACAAATATTGGACAGACCCGTCTTAAGATTAATACATGGATCAAAGTCATAAGTTAATCTCTAGTAGTTGTGTCATTAATTCCTTAGACCTGAGATCACTATAGTTCTCAACATGAGGAACTTTGTGTTTTGACATAATCAAACGTTGTCTTTAACCGCATGATTATAAAGGTTATGCTTGAACATAATAAGAATCATGTAATGAGATTTGAGTGACTAAGATGGAATTTGTCCCTCTTAATATAAGAGAGATATCTCTAGGCCCCTCGACAATTGAGACTGAGAAATGCATGGCCATGCTTAAATGAATTGATGGAGATCAATGTCATTTGCTTAGTCAGTCTAATTGGGTTTCGAGAAATCAAAGATAGAGCGCTATAAGGTTGACTTTGTCGATGCCTTATATTCTATCAGGATATCGTGAGACAAAAGGATTATGTCATTAGTTATATTAAGGTTGTCTCAGATCATGAGCTTTTCATTTAACTTGGATAGTCATAATGTCTTTCTAGAGACCACTTATGACTTGTACGATCAAAATGTGATTTAGGCCTACTGCCAACGTTAATTGAACCTATAGGGTCGCACATTAAGAACAAACAATAATGGTTACGGTTTATCACTCTCTGTAGTAATTTAAAATGATGAGATTATTTTGAATTACAAATAATAATTATTGCCAAATCACTCATATGTTAGAGCAAATGGATCAAGGTCATAATCTTTTTCCACTTATATTGGCTGAAACCATTATCGGCTTGGATTCTGTTAGGAACACTTAGCGACTTTGGGGCAGTCCACTTCAACTCCAGGTATGCACACTTCTTTATCTCTTCATTATTCCCTACTTTTAGCTTGATTATCCTTGAATATGCCTTTTACCAGATCTGGTTAAAGGAAAAGTTAGGCGTACTGATGCCTCCAGCCAATCCCTTGACCTATAAGCCTCATCAATTCCAATCTAGAAGGCATGCTTTGACCCAAGTTGAGCATGCTAGACTCCAAGTTACTGGTGGTTGGACCTCTTTCCTTACTTCTAGAAGTGAAAAATTCATCTGTTGGCATTGTGAAGGATGGAAACTGACTTATGTAACCGTCAGTACTGCAGATAATTGTGTATTTGTTGCTGGCTTTAGGACTGTAACCTTCTACATTCCTGCTAGGGTTTGCAGACAATATGGGATGGTGCAGAGAGTTCTTGCCGCTATCCCCACTTTCACACTTTATACTGTTACCCCTTACTTCCTTAGGGACTCCCACATTCGTTGGGCTAGCAGAACCATCATGAGGAACTTGACTTTCACTTGCAAAGTTACTACTGGTGATGATTACAAAGCCTAGGTTGATCTGGTGAGTGCTGTTTCTATAATTAAATTATATGATTCTATCAAGGATCTTATTGGTGCAAATTGACTTACTGTACAGGCTGAACTGTCTGATGACGATGGTAGAAGTGCTCAGTTATATGATATAAGAAACATAAAATATGCAAAGAGAACTAGAGAAGACGTAAGAAATTCTTTGGAAGCGGATTTTAACAACATCAAATGGAACAAGAAAAACAAGAAAAATTAAGTCTCACAGCTTTTTATTTTATTCATGCAATGATTTATCTTTTTAATTATGCAAACATAGAATCAAATATCATAAGTAGGCCTGACAATTTTCTCATGCAAGGTCTATTTTATTAATAAGCGTACTTTAACAAATTACATTTGGTATTACTGCTATCTTACTTTCTTCTCTTATTTATTTTTGCCTTTATTTTTGCTTTGACTACCTCTTTTTGAGGTTTTCACCCTAGTAGGCCTGCCCTAATTTTTACCTGGAATGCCTTTTTATAAGGTTTTCACTCCAGCGGGTGCCCTAATTTTTGCATGAGCTGTCCAAATGGATTTTCAACTCATCGGGCTTTTGTTTATTATTATACATTTTTCTAAAGGTAGAACTTCTTAAGATGATCCAGGTTGATGGGTTTTCTGAATTTGTTCCCTTCCAGATCTGAGATCTTCACAGTTCCCTTAGGCAGAATCTTCTTGACCAGATATAGGCCCTCCCAGTTTGCTTTGAACTTTCCTCTCGGGTCAAATAGAATAGGCCTAGCTTGCTTCAGCACCCAATCTCTTTCTTTAATTGGCCTAACTCTAACTCCATTATTGAATGCTCTGGCTATCCTCTACTGATACACTTGAGTGTAATGTAGAGCCTTCTTCTGTCTTTCCTCTAAAGACAATAGTTGTTTGTATCTTGATTTAGCACATTGTGCTTCTGGAATTTCTGTTTCTAGAGCCACTCTCAGTGATCTAACCTGAGTCTCAATTATCAACACAGCTTCGCCTCCAAACACCAAAGTATAGGGAGTTTCCCCAGTTGCACTCCTCATGGTCGTGTTGTAACCCATAAGAGCAAAGGGTAATTTGTTTGCCCAATCCTTATAGGTCTTCACCATCTTAACCAGGATCTTTTTAATAGTCTTATTAGCTACTTGCACTACTCTGTTGGCTTGAGGTCTATAAGGTGATGACCTGTGATGTTCAATCCCATTTTCTTCTAACAGATTTGCAGTTTCCCCTTGGCACTGAACTCCATTATCTGAGACTATGTGATGAGGTTGCCTAAACATGTTGATGAGCTTTTTGTTGAGGAATTCAGCCATATTCTTTGCAGTCACTATTGGTAGTGAGATTGCTTCCATATTCTAGGAGAAATACTTAATAGCAATGACAATGCATTTGTGGCCATTAGAAGCTGTTGGTCTTATTTCTCCAATGATGTCGATCCCCCAAGCTGAGAAAGGCCAAGGATATGTTAAGTTGTGTAGTTTAGTAGGTAGGAGATGAATCTGATTCCCATGTAGTTGGCATCCGTGACACTTTTCTGACTTGTTTTATGCAATCTCTATCCATAGAATCCCAGTAGTACCCTTGTCAGACTATCTTTTTTGCCAAAGTATGCCCATTCATGTGAGGCCCCCAAACCCTAACATGGATTTCTCTCATAACTTCTTCTGCTTCATATTGATCAAGGCATCAAAGTAGTAGCCCCTTTGGAGCCTATTTGTACAATATTCCTTCATGATGAGTGTAATTCCTTGATGTAACTCTCAGAGCATGCCATTTCTTTCCCAAAGCTCCTTCTTGGTATTTTCCCCTTTCTAGGAATCTCGGAACCTCATAAAACCATGGCTTTTCCTTCGGCCCATACATAGTCATCACCCGTTCCTCCTAGTAATAAGAAATCCTTGGTCTGCACATCACTAGTGGCTTCACAACTACATTTCCAGGATTATCCCACATAGATGCTAGAGTAGCAAGTGCATCAGCCATTTGATTCTCCTCCCTTGGCAGGTGTGTAAAGGTACAATTTGCAATACTCAAGGTGGGCATATGAATGTGTTTACATCAAAAAATATTTTTGGCCCAAGTCTAAACTTTGAAGCCCATTTATTAAAAGCCCATTGACTTTTCTTAAGTTAATTGTCAAATGATTAATTTAAATTAATTATTTAATAATTAAATTATGAGAAAAAGAATGTGGAGGTTCTGGAATATTCCTCAGCTATATGCACGTTAAGGAATAAAAGGTTTATACTTGATGAATATGCCTCCTCAGTAACTTAGTGGCCAAGGAAGAAGCATCCAGAAGACTTGAGGAGGAAATGATGTGACGTGGAAGTCTTGGTGAGGAAGTAGTCTGTTTCTTCTTTTGAGAAGCTTGGGGAAGTGGGTTCAACAACTTGGAAGCCAAGGAAGTGATGTCTATAAATACTGTGGAGGAATAATCAATAAGGGTACCAACAATCATCAAGAAAAAAGACCAACAATCATCAAGAAAAAAGACCAACAATTATGCACCAGCAATTATTCACAAAAACCCTACAGAAAACCAACTACAAGCAAATCTAGGACAATCATTGTTTAGTTCCTGAAGCTACTCAATTTTTATTCCTTAGTTTATTTTAAGCATTGTATAAGCATCCAGATCATAGTTACGGTCGCTTTCAATCCTCATTGTAAAGCATTTTGGTTTGTATCTATTTTATTCGTACAATTTAATTCAATTTTCAATATTCCTCAATGTGTCTTTAGTTAAGATTTTGACGCTTCATATATGTTTTATTTTCATTTAAGATTTCAAATCGTCTTTTAAAAATGTTCACTGTTCATGAATTTAATTCTTTTATTGCTTTCAATCTAATCAATTTAATTTTTAATTGCCATTTATTTGAGATTCAACAAAACTGTAGCAGTAGAGTTAAGGATCCAGGATTTTTCAGGTCCCTTGATTTTTCACACAATCATTTCTGATTACAAGTTTAAGGCGCGTTTAATTTCTTTTTTTGCTTTTAATTATTTAACTAATAGCTATTTACTAATTTTTTAGGAGTATTCCTCTGGAACGCTCAAAATTCCTAACCCACGTGCTAAAGGCCAGAAATCTATGTAAACAGATATATTTTTGGCACGACCAGTGGGACTCATCTCAAAGTGATGGCACCACAGACTCGAAGCCAATTGGGAAAAGAAGTTGCTGAGTCTCATGATTCGGTGAATGCTCCTGTACCAATGGAACAAGGAGTTCATGTTCCTCAAGTGGTGGAGCAGTATGAACAGTTGAACGTGAGGCATGATCCAGGCCTTGTTGTTGAAAATTTCAACACTCAAGTTGAGGATGCCATTCCTCAGTACCCAACAGGGCCTATTGTTGGGAATCAGGATGGCAACTCCTCAGATTCTACTGCCTCTCTAATGAAGGACATCCTAGACTTACTACAATAAAAGGCCAGGGCTGATCTTTCATATGAGGAGGCAAATATAAAAAGAAAAGTAGAGGAAGAAGAAGCTCAACATAAGAGGAGCGTTGAGGTTGCTGAATTTAAAAGATGACTTGTTGAGAGTTACAAAGCCTGTGAAGTTGAATACCATAAGTTACTAGTAGAGGAATCTCGTAAGAAATCCTCAACCTCACTTAATCCTCAAGGTGTGAGGAATGAGGCCAACTCAAAATTTAGTTTTGCTAGACAAACCTCACCAGAGCTCATGGGCAATCCTTAGGTGGTTTTCAACACACTGAAGGAAGGTATCAGCCTCCTCATTATCGTGACCCTCATGGTTGTCAACCAATCAGACCTCAAACTCAACACTTTCAAGGATTCACTACTGCAGTTGCTCAGCCTCACTTTTATGAAGCAGAGATACATCCTCAAGGAGCTTTCCACACTACTGGAGTCTCAAGAGGGGGGAGTTATGTTCCTCAAGCCCCAAATTCCCCTCGAGTTAATTTTGATTAGTAGGCGCTATGGGAAGTAGTGCAAGAGCTATATGGACTTGGCCTACGTCAAATTGGCCATCCACAGTTTCAGAAGCCATGTCTTTAGATTATCAATAAAAATAATCCTTATCCAAGGGATTATCATATTCTTGACTTCACTTTATTTTTTGGAGAGGAAAGGTAATCTACATTGGAGCTAGATTCATAATTCAGTGTGAAGAATTGGCGAATTATGATAACTTTCCTAACCTGAAGTTGAGGCTTTTTCCAAATTCACTTACTGGAACAACCTTCACTTGGTATACTACTCTCCTGAGGTATTCAATCCTCACTTGGCAAGAGATGGAAAGGTAGTTTCATACTCAATTCTTTAGAGCTGAGGTAGAAATTTATATTGCGGAGTTATCAAGAGTTGCTCAACATCTAGGAGAGACTGTAGATCTTTTTATTACACATTTTAAAAGTTGAGGAATCATTGCAAAATTTTCTTACCAGAGAGTGAATTTGTGAAAATGGCACAAAGATGCCTGGACATTGAGTTGAGGAAGAAATTCCAAGGCATGGAGTTCAGAGATTTTTATGAATTAATTGTTAAAGTGTCTAAATATGAGGAGTTGTTGAGGGAGGAAAACCAAAGGAGAAAAGCCACGATGGGATCGTACTATCAAGAGGTAGAAACTCTTGATATAGCAGTGGTGGAGATAGATACCTCAAAGACTTATGTCTATCCAATGCTGGTAAGGAAGACTCCTGATATATGGAAGAAGGCTCATGCTTCAAATGACCAGACAAAATATACCTTCGAGGTGGCAAAGACTGAGGAACTTTTTGACTTCCTCCACAAAGAGAAATGCATCACCATTCTTGCAGACCATATTTTTCCTACTAAGGAAGAAATGAAAGGCAAGGATTACTGTACGTACCATAACTCATGGAATCATTCTACCAATTTTGTTGGAGTTTTAAAAACCTGGTGCAGGATAGAATCAATAAAGGGATATTGAAGTTTTCTAAAAAGAAAGAGTCCATGCTAATAGATGAGGATCCCTTTCCTCCTATAGTATGCTCCAACACTGTTTCTTTTGATTTGAGGATGTTAATTAATGAAAAGAAAGAAAAGAAGCATTATCCTAAGGAGCCACACCCGAGGAAAATATGTGTGTGGGTCATAAGGGAAGAGCTAAACCAAATTAAGTCGTAGAGAAGGCAATCTAGATTTATTGCGCCTCCTGATGTGATTCCGCACCAATTCACCCCCTCTCTTGGGCACTTCAATTGGTATCAGAGCCTCACAGCTTAGTTATTCCTTAAGTGGGAGCTTGAAGATCAATAGAGATGTCGGGTGATGGTTTTGGAAGCTTGAGACCTTACTTCGATGGAAGTGACTATCTATATTGGAAAGTGCGCATGCAATGTTATTTGGATAGTGACGAAATTGATATTTGGGATAAAGTTCTAAACGAATGGACACCACCAACCACAACCATTGGTGAGGAAACAAAGACGCTTGAAAGAAAAGATTGGGTGGATGCACATCGCAAAAGCAACGGTAAGAACCACAAAGCTATGCCTATTTTACTTGGTTCTTTATCTAGAGAAGAATGTGCTAGAGTGCTTCATTGTACTACTGCCCATGCTATATGGAAAACATTGGCAAACTATCATGAAGTCACAACTGATGTAAAGAATAAGAGGATTGAGCTTCTTGTTTATCAATACGGAACCTTCAAGAGGTTAGCCGATGAAAATGTCACCTCTCTCACCAACCGTCTTCTAGCTTTGGTGGAAGGGCTAAGAAAACTTGGAAAAATTTATAGCCTAAGTGAAGTCAACAAAAAGATTCTTAGGTCCTTGCCTAGGAAGAAGTTTGAAGCCAAAATTGCTTCACTTAAAGATTCAAAAGATCTCCCCACCATGAGAACCGATGAGCTCATAGGAAATCTCTTGATAAGTGAGATGAACTATAATAAAGATGGAAAGTTGGAAGCAAATGAGAGGAAAGAGGAAAAGAAGAAAAACATCGCCTTCAAGGCCTCTAAAGATGATGAAGGCAACTATGAAGAAGGAAGGAATGGCCCTAGTGAAGAACAAATTCTATTTCTCTCTAAGAGAGTAATGAGAATGATTCAACAAAGAAAAGGGTCATCTAGCAAAAGCAAGGATAGAGGACAAAGGAAAGAAAGCTTCAAAAAGAGTAGCTCCTCAATCAAATGCTTTGAATGTGGCAAGAAGGGGCACATCAAACCAGATTGTCCTACACTCAAAGGAAAGCACAAGAAAAGCTTTAGTGCTGGATGGGATGAAGATGATCAATTTCCCTCCTCATCACAAAACGAAAGTGAAAGTGAAGAGGAAAGTGAAAGTGAAGTTACCAACCTAGCATTCATGGCCATGGAGGATTCTGCAAATAAAGTAAGTACATCTTGCTGTCCTATTTTTCCTTCTCATACATTCGATTGTAGTAGTGATGATAATTCTGATGATGATGATCCTATTGAACTCATCAAAGATCTTAACAACCAATGTACTCACCTCCAATATGAAAAATTTGAAGCTAAAAAACTTTGTGAGGCAAGTAATATGGAAGTTAATGATCTTAAAGAACAAGTAGATGCACTTAAACTTTCCTTAGGAGAGCTTAAAGGTCAACTACATGCATCTCAATTCAAACTCACTTCAATGGAGTCTTTTGCAAAAGAGAATGACACATTGAAATGTGAGGTAGTATAATTTAGAGAATCCATTGTCAAGTTTCATAAGGGCAAGGAAAATCTAGATACCTTATTGGTATCTCAAAGACCTCCTCTTGTGAGACATGGACTAGGATTCAATGAGTGCTCTACATCATATGGAACTTCTAGTACCATTTTTATTAAATCATCATCACCACCAGAAATTTCTAGTGTTGATGTTACTAAGACCAAGGGTCGGAAGCCTAAGTCTAAGCAAGGAAACAAGCCTCAAGATGGCTCATTAGCCAAGAGGATTAACTCCTCATAAAGCAAACCCAAAGGGAAGCCACAAGGCAAGTCAAAGGACGAACTTCTAGGCAAACCTAAGGGCAAGCCAATCTCTAAAGGCAATTTTCCTAAGAAACATCACACAAAGCAAAAGGCCTTGAGCAAAAGGACCTCCTCTCCTAATGTTCAATGTCATTATTGCATGAAACATGGGCACATTAATGTGTTTTGCCATGTTAGGAGGGAACACTTGAGCTTAGGTACTTTTGAAAATGTTAACCCTCAAGGACCCAAACTTGTTTGGGTACCTAAATCAAAGAATTAATTTTCTTTCGTAGGTATGCTTGAAAACATC
>CANYLF013190456.1:0-12705 GCA_948193215.1 Bocquillonia castaneifolia
ATCGATATTTACATTAAGGAGTTTGGGGTAATATTCAATCAATTCTAATTAGTTATACTTACTTTCAAATGTGTTTTATACTGACTTTTATTTTTGTAGAAAAAATGGAAATGGAATGTGTCTGATGATGATTTTAGGAGAACCTGGGAGCACCAAGCAGCTAGTCGGTACTCTAACTTCCTCTACAACCATAAGCATCGGAGGACCAAGAAGATCTACGTCTAGGCGGATATCTTGAAAGCTTGGGAGGAGGAGTGGATGAAGGAGCCTTATCAGAATAGATCCTCCACTACGAAGAGGAACAGGCTGAGTGAGCCAGCTGGCCCAGGTACAGGACCTTCACTACACACAGGGGGCAACCGATCATATACTGAGCATGCTGCTGTAATAGTAAGTTATTAATTTACGAATTGTAAATGAATGATGCTTATAGTTTCTTTTGATACTTGTAAAATAAGATGCAATTTATGAAATTTCACATTTGTAGAAGGCGGAGACGGGAGAAGCTCCAACTACATTCAAGGTGTTTATGGCGACACACCTAGATCCCAATGATAGATTGTGGTTTGTTGATTAGAGATCAGAGGCGATCTATGTAAGTCATTATTAATTTCACTTCACTATTTCTTTACAGATTTACTATAATTGATATTATTTCTAACTTATTTTTTTGCACTTGCTTTAACTCTATCAATTCATAACTTCCAATTATTGTAGGACCGTATTATGAAGCTGAAGGCGGTGGCGGAGTTGGAGGGGAAGGAAATGACTGATGATGAGCTGTATTGGCTGGCAACTGATGGCATGAAGAAGTCACGAGTCTATAGACTGGGATCGACAACTGACTCATTCTATGGCAGTGCATCTTCTGTTCCTTCTTCAACATCTACATTGTAGCAGCATGTAGCAGCCCCGCAATCCATTGTGAGTGTTGATCCTGTCCTTCTTAGTGTCGTGCAGACAGTGTTTGAGCAGCGAGCCTCATCTTCACAGCAGACTGATGAGGACCGAGAGCAGTTAAGGTCTGAAATTACTAGGGACATCATTCGGATGCTCGGTGATAGTTTTTAGGTACAGATTGATGTTCTGACTAGAGCTGTGCGACAGACTGGTATGTAGGTCCCCACTGTGACTTTCCTAGAGGATGAGGTCGTGCCTCCACAACCTTTCATTTACAGGGGGGATCCACCTACTGCACCTGCTACATCCTAGCAGACAACTTCTACATCAGCAGCTACTTCAGATCCTACTATCCCTCTGACCTCTGGAGGTGCTTCTGATCCTTCCATCCCTCCACCACCTTAGTTCATTTTATTTATTCCACGCGGATACAATACTTTGATTAATTTTATTCATTTTAGGTTTATTCTTTACACTTTATCACATTTACTATTACTTTTAGTATAGTTTTTCTATATATCATTTTATGATATATTATGTACATTATCATTCATTATTGTTTATATTCAATTTCAGTTTTAGTTTCCGTTTCGATTATGAAATATTATACATTAAAATGCATATTACTACATAACAAATGAACTCGGATTAAATTATATCACGAAAATCAATAATTAAAAAAATAAAAAAAAATCAATTCTGCTATGGAATTTACGATGGGTTTTTTCGTTGCAGATTTTTTTGCGACCATAAAATCCCGTCGCAGAGTCAGGAGCAGAAAATGAATTTTTCTCAAATCTGCTATGGAATTTGAGATGAAATTTTTCGTAGCAAACAAATCTGCAATGGCAAAATCCGTCGCAAATTCCGTAGAAGATTTCATCCAATTTTTGTGCATTTTGTGATAGAGTATATTCCGTAGCAAATTCCATCGCAGATTCTGTGATGGAACTCTGATTTTCATCAAAGAAAATCTGCGTCAAGGATTTTGCAGACGGCCTTTTTTCATCGCAGATTAGTATTTGCAACGGAAATGTACTGTTCTGTGATGGATAAGGCCATCACAGATCGACTATTTTTTTATAGTGGATTAGAAAAGGGTGTGAGGCTTTCTCGGCATATGTGATTGATATTGAGAAAGATGGACAAAAGTTAGATAATTTACCTGTAGTAAAAAAGTTTGTTGATGTATTTCCATAAGAACTTTTAGGATTACCACTTGATAGGGAAGTTGAGTTTTGTTTTGATCTGCAGCCAGGAACAGCTCCTACTTCTCAAGCTCCATATAGAATGGCCCCAGCAGAATTGAAAGAGTTGAAATTGCAACTGCAAGAACTTCTTGATAAGGGTTTTATTAGACCTAGTTTTTTACGTTGGGGAGCACCAGTATTATTTGTAAAGAAAAAAGATGGCACTATGAGGTTATGTATTGATTACAGGCAGGTGAATAAGGTTACAATATGTAATAAGTATTCATTGCCTAGGATTGAAGACTTATTTGATAAACTACATGGAGTTAGAGTATTTTCCAAAATTGACCTAAGATCAGGGTATCATCAGATGAAGATTAAAAGAAGTAGATGTGCTGAAAACAACATTCAGGACACGATATGGTCATTATGAATTTTTAGTAATGCCATTTGGGTTGACTAATGCTCCAGCTGCATTTATGGACCTAATGAACAGAGTATTCAAGCCTTACTTCGATAGTTTTGTGATTGTATTCATTGATGACATTCTAGTCTATTCTCGATCCAAGGAAGAGCATGTTGAACATTTGAAGATTGTGTTGCAGACATTAAGGGATAAGCAATTATATGCCAAATTCAATAAATGTGAATTTTGGTTAGAAAGCGTGGTATTTTTGGGCCATGTTATCTCAGCTGAAGGTGTGTATGTTGATCCTAAAAAGATAGAAGCAATTGTAAACTGGAAACCACCAAGCAATGTTCATGAAGTACGTAGTTTTCTGGGACTGGCTGGTTATTATAGGCGGTTTGTGTAAAATTTTTCTATTATTGCCTGACCGTTAACATAGCTACTTCAGAAGAATGTAAAATATGAGTGGAGCCAAGATTGTCAGAAGAGCTTTGCTGAGTTGAAGACATGCTTAATTTCAGCTCTAGTTTTAACACTTCCAGTTACTGGTGTGGATTATATAGTGTATAGTGATGCTTCTAAAAATGGATTGGGTTATGTTTTGATGCAGCAGGGTAAAGTAGTTGCTTATGCTTCTAGACAGTTGAGGCCACATGAGTTAAATTATTGTACACATGATCTAGAGTTAGCGGCTGTAATCTTTGCACTTAAGATTTGGAAGCATTATTTGTATGGTGAGAAATGTCAGATTTTCACTGATCACAAGAGTTTAAAGTATATTATGAGTCAGAAAGAATTGAATTTTAGGCAGAGAAGATGGATAGAATTATTGAAAGATTATGATCTCAATATCAATTATCATCCATGAAAGGCTAATGTTATGGTATATGCTCTCAGTAGAAAATCTTCAAGATGTTTGTTTTATATCCGTACAGTGAAAATTCCTTTATTACTTGAATTAAGAGCATTAAATGCAGAGTTAGATCAGAGTGATAGGGAAGCAGTGTTAGCTACTTTAAAGGTTCAACTAGTGTTAATTGATAGGTTTCAGAAAGCACAAGGTGACGATGAACAGTTGATAAAGATTCGAGAGCAGGTGCAAGCAAGTAATAGAACTGATTTTAGAATCTCGGATGATGGAATAATATTGTATAGGAGCAGATTATGTGTACCAGCTGTTAAAGATCTAAAAATAGAGATAATGGATAAAGCGCATAATTTAGCTTATGCTATGCATCCGGATAGTACAAAAATGTATTGTACATTAAAGGAAAATTATTGGTGGCCAGGGATAAAGAAAGACATTGCAGAGTTTGTTGCTGAGTGCCTAGTTTGTCAACAAGTTAAGGCAGAACATCAACATCCGACAGGAACATTACAACCTCTTCCAATACCTGAGTGGAAATGGGAACATGTTACTATGGATTTTGTGATTGGGTTGCCTAGAACTCAATAGGGTCATGATGCAATTTGGGTGATTGTGGATAAATCGACTAAAATAACTCACTTTTTACCTGTGAAGGTGAATTATTCACTAGAGAAGCTGGCAGAGATATACATAAAAGAAGTGGTTAGACTGCATGGTGTTCCTTTTTCTATTGTATTTGATAGAGATCTTTGATTTACATCTAGATTTTGGCCTAGTTTGCAACATGCTTTGGGTACAAAATTGAGGTTTAGTACTGCTTTTCATCCTCAAACAAATGGGCAATTAGAGAGAACTATACAGACTTCGGAGAATATGCTTCGAACTTGTGAAAAGGAATTTCAAGGTAATTGGGATAAATATGTACCACTAATGGAGTTTGCTTATAATAATTCTTTTCACTTTAGTTTGGGAATTGCACCTTATGAAGCATTATATGGTAAGAAGTGTAGGACTCCAGTTTTTTGGTATGAAGTTGGGGAACGACAATTGATAGGCCATGAGATTGTTCAAATGACAACATAGAAAATTCAGATAATCAGAGGTAAATTAAAGGAAGATCAAGATAGATAGAAAAGTTATGCGGATTTGAAAAGGAGATCAGTTGAGTATGATGTGGGTGATAAGGTATTCCTTAAAATTTCCCCTTAGAAAGGAATACTGCGATTCGGCAAGTGAGGAAAATTTAGTCCTAGATTTATTGGTCCTTTTGAAGTGATAGAGAAAGTTGGTACAGTGGCATATAGATTGGATCTACCTCAAGAATTGTCTCAAATTCACAATGTTTTTTATGTGTCTATGGTAAGAAAATATAGGAGTGATCCTAGTCATATTCTACAAGATCAACCTATAGAGCTGATGGAGAACTTGACTTAAGAAGAGGAACAAATAGCTATTTTAGCTAAAGAGAATAAAGTGTTAAGAAATAAAGTTATTCCATTAGTGAAAGTCCTGTGGAACATCATGGAAGTGAAGAAGCCACTTGAGAGCGAGAAGATATGAGAAACCAGTACTGTCATTAGTTTTAGTCAAATTTCAGAGATGAAATTTCTTAAGTAAGGAGAATTGTAATATCCGTATCCCAATTTTATTTTATTTTTTTCTCATGAGCATGCCATGACATATTAAATAAAATTATTTTTTAATGAGAAGTTTTTTAGTAGAATGCATTAGAAGAGTATAGTGTATATAGTAAAGTTTATAGAAGTTAGGTTAGAATAAGGACCTAATTGGAGCAGGACATGAGAGAACAATTTCCTCACTTATTCCTACAATAAGGTAAGATTTAAATTCGAGGATGAATTTTCTTAAAGTGGGGAGAATGTAATACCCGTGATTTTTACCATCAATTTTATCCGAATAAATTTATTTTAATTCGGGATTAATTAATTAAGTTTGGAATTAAATTTATTTTCTCATAATTTAATTAATTGATCCGGTATTAAATTAAACAGGTTTAATGATGTAAAATTTAAAATAAATATTCGGACTATTATTTTAACATAATTTTATATATGGAAGTGTTAAAATAATATATGAACTCGTGGTTAAAATTTTAGCTTAATCCGAGTTCGGGATGAAAAGTAATTAAAGAAAAGGACTAAGATGAAAAAGGGAAACTTAGCTTTTATTCCCTAAACCATCAGACAGGTTAAATTGCAACAAAAACTTCAGAAATTATTTACAGCTACAGTCCCCTAAATCCTCTCGAGGGTTCACTGTAGCACCTGTCGATTTTCTCCTTCGTTCATCATCGTCCGGTCACCAAATCAAGCGATTCAAGTGTCTAAACTATAGTACTCAAAGAGACCTACAACTACATATTGTTTTTGTAACCAACCATTGAGTGTAGAGGACGAACGAAGTGTCAAAAAATTTTGAAAATCTGGCCACCATCGTTCGACGTGCTCCGGCCATTGTTTCTTCAAATTGACTTCACAGAAATGTAGATCGGTTCATTTAAAGTAGGTCGGAGCTAAGCCGCGACGCCAGAGGATAGCTGGAGCAACTGATCGGAGAAGACGTCCTCTCGCCGGCGCCGCGACCTTCCAAGACTCGATCTCGCCGCCATGGTGCTCCATTGGACAAGCTAAGGTGATATTTGGACTCCTTGAGTCAAGATCTATAAGTCTGGAGAGTTTGGACTCCATCCAATCATCTTGGCCGACAGCACTGCCACGGACGAGGCCAGTTTTTAATTTTTAAAAATCCCAAAAATTATTCCGAACAACTTTTGTAAAGGCCCATAGGTAGATGATGAATAGATTTTAAATTAAAAATCTCTAAAGCTAAAATGTAGTCTATGAAAAATTACGGAAGTACGCGTTAATTGTTTAATTTATGCGTTTAAGCTTTAAATATGTTGTTAGGACGTTGAATAAGTTAAAATGGAGTTGTTAGAATTTAAAAATAAATAAAATAGATGGTTAATTAATTAATCGATTGGTAATTCGAATTAAGATTTTAAATGTATTAGATGGATGAGAATAATAATAAATGATGTTAATGGGAATTAATTGAAAATAAATTGATGGATAAAATGTGATGGTAAATTTAACATAAATAAGTAAATATAATGTTATTAATTATTATTATTATAGTAATGTATTAATATTAATCAATATAAAATAAATATAGATTTAATAAATAAAATAGTAAAATGAATTAAAACAAATAAATAGGTAAAATATTATCGATTATTATTATTATAATATTAAAGGATATTAAATGAGTATATTTTAATAAATTAAGTGGTGAGAAAGTTTGATAAGAAAATAATAAATAAAATATTTTTTTTATTACGTTAATATTTGTGATGATAAATCCGAGTAAATTGGTAGACCCGGTATGTGACGATGGTTATAGAAGTGTATTTTCCTTGCTGAAATGGGCTCCACTAGTTGGAAAGATATCCGTTTTATAAAGGAGATGCTGCCGAATTTTCGGTAGATTTTCTCATAAAACGTGCGATGAGTTAAAACTTTAGAATTATAAGTGACGATTACCGTTAGATACAAGCTGATGTATATACGACGTGTCTATATATAATTCTAGAATTTTAGGAAATTAAGATGTTTCCATTTTCTGTTTTTATTAAAAATTATTATTATTATCAATCTGTAGAGAATCAGAGAGCTCGAGGAGGGCCAAGTACTTCTAGAGTGCAGAGAGGAGCTCATTCTACTTGTGAGTTAACTTCATATTTATGATATTGCTCGTAGAAAGTATGTTATTATTTTATATAATTATATTTATATTTTCAATTACTAATAATAATTATTATTATTAAAGATATTTATGTTAAATATCGAGCATATAGATATCATGCAAATGTGACATTGATAATCATTATATATTCATATGTGTATGGCTATATTATATATTGCATTTATATATGATGTGATGCTACGGAATGAATATGCTCTGTGATTCTGTGCTTGCGGATGGAAGATAGTTGGGGAACGAGCTACCTGAAGGGTGTCATCAGGCTGTGTGCACACAGGAGTCAGGTATGTTATAATTATTATGGATGGAAAGATCGGGGCTGTTCGGTGCGGTCCTCGGACGTCAATCTGTTATATATGTTATTTGATTATGTTGCTATGACTGCAACTGTTCGGTGCGGTCCTCGGACGGCAGTATAGCAAAGTCTGGGGCTGTTTAGTGTGGTCCTCGGACGCCAGACAACTTTGGATAAAGATATATTTATTTTGGAATAAGAGTATCATACTTGGATATGGGGTAGAGGGTTACTAGGTGTTCTACCTCAGTCCTCCTCCTTGATTGTTATGATTGTTTCATTCATTGGAGTGATGTATGTATATATTTAATATATATATTTATATTATGTATGCTGCATGCGAATTAGGTTGCATTTCATAAATATGCCATTGACTTACTCAGTGAGGTCTGACTCCCCTCAACCCATTTTTTTTAGGATTACTTTAGACCTCGTACGTTGAGATTCTACGCCGGATTCTTACTTCACCGGCAACTCGATGTATGTTTTATTTATGTGTTGTGTGGTTTTCTATCTATAGCTGCAATAGAACTCTTTGGTGTGAGTTTGGTTTGAGATATCGTATGACGATATTTATATTATATATGATTAACGTGGTGTGTAAACGTAATTATATTACTGATATTTTATAAGTGATGTGATGTGTGAAACCCCAGCTGGTATGATGGATGCTATATTATTGATGGTATTAAAATGATAATAAAATTTATGGAGTGATATATATATTGTAATATGTATAATATTAATGATTTGGTTGGTTTAATGGATTAAAGGCTTGCTACGGTTTCCGGTGGCATATAGCTTTCTCGTTCCCTAGAGCCGGTCATGTACCCTGGGTTTGGGTCGTGACAAAGTTTGAATGAATGATTAATTGGTTGGTAGAATTTTAATTGAGGGTGTATGGGAGAGTGATGTGTAATAATAATAATAATAATAATAATAATAATAATAATAATAAAAGAAAAAAGTTGGTGGACAAATCCACCAACACCCACTCTCCCTTATCCTTACATCCTCATCCTTACGTATTCTCTACTATCTTCTTCATTTCATTTTTCTCCCCTTCCTAACTTCTGCCCTCTCACTCTTCTTTATCAAAATTTTACCAAAAATATTCCTTTAAGGTTTTGGATTAAACAAAAAAAATCAAGTAAAGAATATTTTGAAGGTTTAGAGCTTGATTAAGATAATTCTTTCCTTTATAGTAATTTAATTAAATTAGGGTTCATGTATAAATTGGGAAAAACTTGATTTGAGGTTATATTAATGTAATTAGAACATGATTAAACATGGATTAAGCGTAATTTTATATAAATCATATGATTTGGGGTTTGATTTTCATGATTCCTTAGAATTGCATAATGCTGATTTTTTACCTTTGAATTGTAGCCTTAGTATTTTAAGCATATCTTGAGTTATACAAGTCCGATTTGAGCGAAATTGGTGTCCATGGAAAGGTTAAGAAGTTTTCTACAACCTAAATTTTTTTTTATAATTTATTTCATACATTTAGTTGGTTGATTAGGGGTGAACTTTTTATAGTTCGGATGATTCAGGCAATTTGAGTCGTTGTAGTAAAAAAAATCGTAACTTTCTTTGTAGAAACGATTTTGAGGTGATTCTTGTTGCTACTGATCCTAAAAGGATATAGGTACAAATCTGGAAGAGATGAGACTCATATCATATTTTTTATAATTTCCAGTAAATTTTTAAAGTCAGTACATATGTTTTGCCCATATAGACAAGTACGCAGCCTCATTTTCAATAATAGCATAAATGGATTTTTAGAAAATATTTTGGAGTGTTTAAGTGCTTGGGGCATATATATGAGAAGAGTAATATGATATATAGATTGTTTATGATATATATCTTGTTTAGGTGCTCAAACAAGAGAGGAAAGTGCTGCACCTAAGTAAGGCCGCTTGTGGATTCGATAGTGGTTTGTTGGTGATTGTTTTGGTGAGTAGATATGCAAGCCCTTGCAAACTAAAAATTTATTGAGTTCTATTATTTAATTATTAATTATTTGATGAGTTTAAATATGATTTATGTACTAGTTTTGAAGGTGCCAAAAAGTGGTTGGATGAAATGTGGATTTAATGTTTTGTATGAGTTATATATATATAAATTATGATATGTTTTTGTCAATGGTTTTGATACATGTGAAATGAATGTTTTGGTTTGAGAGAATGGATGTTTTGAATGAGTTTATAAATATTATGAAATATTTTTGCTAATGGTTTTGGGATTTATCTACTCTGTAATGATATATTGAGAGGTGCTAAGATTGTGATATACACCTGATTATGTGCTAAGATTGTGATATGCACATGGAAGATATATTTTGTGGTTGCCTATGAGCGAATTTGACACAGGGCACTTGACTGATGGACGGTGAAGGGAGAAGGACCATGCCTGCTAATGAAGATGAAGGGTTAGCCAACAAGTGTGCCTATAAGAGTTTTGGCTAGGCTGTAAATCAGTGTTGTGTTCCTGATTATAGAAATAGGGTATGGTGGATTATTACAGAAGTGGAAAGTCACCGAGTTGTATTGAATGAAAGAAATTTGAGTATATTTATATATTCTTTCACTTGATTATGATGGAAATGTTTATTCAATTATATATATGTTATGAAAGAATTGAAGATTTTATATTTTTAAAGCTTAAATGTTTTCTACTTGTTATATATATTCATTAAGTTTTTTGCTCATTATTTTATTATAAAATTTTCAGTTAGCGAGGCATCAGAGTAAGGAGGAAATTGCTAGAGTGTCGATGTTGTTAATACAGTATGAAGTATTTAAGGTTGACCACTACACTGTTGAGAGCTATTTGGTTGTGTATTTAAAAATAATTATGAAGATATATCTTGTACTTTATGAACATGTATAATATGTAAAATTATCGGATAAAAAAATAAGTTTTATATTTGAAATGATGTGTAATGAATTTATTATCGGATTTTATAAATAAAATATTTGAGTATTATAATTAATACATTTTTTTTAATTATCAATTGTACTAGGATTTTTGGTAATTTATATAACTACAAATTTTTATTTATATTGATGTAAAGTTCATAGAGACTAACATTACTTGAACTTGTATGATTTTATTATAAGGATTAAGAAAAAAAATTTATACATATAAAGAAAATTTATATTAAATAAAGTCGTGTGAAGGTGATAAAATATTTAATTAGTCTACCTCATGCTTGATCGGGCGAGGTCTGACACACTATAATGACAATTTAAACAAATTCCAAATTTCAACCAAATAAACAATTCCATTTCATAATCCCAAATAATTTACAATTTTTCCACTCTTAAACAATCAAAGTCTTATCCAGAATACTATCATTCCAATTACTTCAAATTTTCACAAATTCACAATTCAACAATAACACATTATCAATCACATAATCAATTATCATACATAAATGATCCATTTATGAGAAAGGTAACATATCCTCATAATTTCTTTTCCAATCCTCAAATTTAATTTCAAAATTTATGGTGGCCACCTAGTACGACTATCCGCCAGGCTTAGTCTCACTATCTCACAATAATCGTGGGTAACTATCCCCAAGCTCAGCTTTCCTACATCACTCATTTTCTTTCATTGAAGCTATCCCCAAGCTCAGCTTTCACTATCACACGCTTTATCGCACACAACCACATTTCTCATAAATTTCACTTCTATGTGAGACACAACACAATCACAACCAATTCACTTCACAACACACCGCAACCAATTCATAAAACTCAATTCAATCAATATCACATAAATTCACCATCCAAATAAATTCAACTTTCCAAATATCAATTCATTCCACCAAAAATATATTAACTTAAATAACACCGGATTTCCATTCAATTCAACCACACATTTATTATAATTTCAAAGCAATACCATATTCAACCATTCCAACAACAATTATCAAGATCGCACTTTATATATAATAAACCATATTCGCACACCAGTGTATTATTACACAATCACAATATTTTCACATAATAATGTTCAAAACAACATCATCATACACTTCTCATGATTAATAATCACCATTATGTCCAATACATCATATTCATATATTCACATATTTAATCTATTTATTTCCCTCACTATTAGCTCTAGATTAATTAAATTTAATAAATAAGATGAACATGAATAAATATATATCAATAGCTAGAATTAGCTATGTACTTTCTTAATATGTCATGATAATTAAATTCACATATTTATATATCACACAACAATTTAAATATTAACATTCAGCATGCAAACTCAATAATCCAGGGGTACAAACGGGGTACCCTCACACACACAAAATAACTTATTTCCTCACCTGACTAGCGGTTATACTTCATCCCTCAAATCTTGATACTCTTTATCCAAAACCTATATGAATTAATGTTTAATATAATTTTTACAAATATTTAGGACACAGTTATTATTCAAATTATTTATTTCAAAATATTGCTAAAATTATATAAAAAGGCTTTTAGAGATTACCGAAAAATAATTTGTAGATTTCAATTGTACAATTGAAATCAGCACAAAAATTGAGTCCAACAACATGTCTGGTCAAATGAACAGCATCGTGAACAATAACTGCTACAATATTGTGGTGTCCACCTATTGTGTGGGATCCACACTAGGGTCCACTTGTGGGGCCCACCAAGTCACAAGTACAAATGGTGTCAGAATTAAATTTTGAAAACACCATCGAACTCCTTTCAAGCTCTAGATTACAGATATATAATCAGTTTTATAAAACAATAAATGAATTTAACAGAAATTGAGAAAATCTGTTTAAATTTCTTACCTCAGATCTGTAAATTCTACCCGATAAAACCCTATCAATTGACCATTTAAAATGAAGCTTGAGAGACCAAGAATCCATAGACACAAAAAATCATTTGAATCTAACTCCATATGTGAGAGTTATGAGAGTTAGAAATTTGAGAGAGTTTATATATATATATATATATATATATATATATATATATATATATATAATTAAAAAAACATAACAATAATAACAACAACAACGATGACGATGATGTTATTGAGGATAATTATGGTTAATTACTATATTAATTTTTAGATATTTTATGAAATTACAACTTAACCTTTATAGAAATTTTTCTTACAATTACATCCGAATCAAATTGTAAAAATTTTCTTTTGGAATAATTTATATATAAAAATCCTCCAACATATATATATATATATATATATATATATATATATA